>SMLS01061451.1:0-20404 GCA_004785975.1 Popillia japonica
AAAAAACCAAACCGACTGGAAATTTCCACCAAAACATGCATTTAACAATTCTTACCTTTGCGATGACGTGCGGGTCAATCGCCAAGATGACGATGAAAGGGCTGCTCGTGTCCGAGAATAGCATATGCACCGCGTCGAGGACCAGCAATACTTTATCCTGTTCGCAACTGTCGAGGCCGTCAACCACGATAACCAATCTAGTCTGTTGGTATCGAAGACTGTCCAGACATTTTACCATATCCTTCATTAGATTAACCTAAAAATTTTAAAAAGAAAAGTTTATTTCGACAATTTTTAGACTGGGACAAAAATGTTCCACTGCAAAAAACTCATTCAAGCTAATTTATAAATTGTCCCGGTTATTTTAACGTTGAAATTATATCGATTGGCGGTGAGACAATTTTGTCCCGGGACAAATTTTATAGTAGTTGTAATTATAACAACGAACAGGACAAAAATGCGCATAAACTTGCACTTACTTCATGACGTAAAGCTTGCAGGAACCCTTCAGACTTCAAGGTATCTAATTTCGAGATGGTCCTTTGCAGATGACGTCTCTGTGAGAATACCAAAGAGCCGAACATCCTCGTCCAAGTGTAGAGATTAGCAACGCTGGCGATACACAATACTAGCGCCGTTATAATCAGTATTATCCGCAAAGTCATCATTTCTTCTTCGCTTTAAATTAATACGACATAAATTAGGGTTAACGCAAATTATCAAGATTTCTTACTTGGCTGCCGGATCGGAATAATCCAGCATATACATCGTTAGAGCGCAGCTTGCGATTAGGATACAAGCGAAGGATATCTCGAATATGCAGACGTAAGGGATGCAGCAAATTTTCCTCCACTTCCAAGAGGATGACGATTTCGCTTAAAAACAAAATAACAAGATTAAAGAATTAAACGTAAGCCTCCATAATACAACTTACCTGGTTTAGGTTTAAACGCCCTGTATAATCTAGTTGTTATAGAACCGTAATCGCTTTCAATAGCATCGTATAACGACCCAATCATTTGCACCACCGAATTCTCCCCACCAGTCGTACTACTAACTCTAGTTTGATCAGTGAAATAGAACCGTATAGGCTGCGCAGATAAGATATCACCAGCGTTCAAGCTCGAGGGTGGATGGCAGAATAAAATTTGTAAGATCAATTTGAGATTATTCATTTTCCTTGTAAATTTCACTTTAAAATTGTACCTCCAATCCCAGTCGTACCTTAAAATAAAATCGTTTCGCAAAAAATCGAATTCGATAAAAAAAATTACCTGTCACTAGCCAAACCGATTAATGCAAGAACGAAGTAAGATATTAGGAAGAACCCGCCGCCGATGGAAGTCCCAGCTATCCAACTGTTTATACTCAAACCCCCTACAGTTCCTAATATTAACGAGAAATGCAACACAACTAGGAAGAGGATCGAGGTGAATTGGAAGGAGGGGTCGCTCCATTCCCTAGCAAAATTCTTCATTTCCTCTATAAAATTAAGTGTAGATTAACATAATTTTATTGAAATTAGGTTAAATTACAACCTCTCAATTTGCTCAATAGAAACGATTTTCCGCTACCCCACTTGGCGTAAAGTCCAACGGTGATTGGCATTGAAAGAGACGGTTCACTCAGGATATCAGCCAAGGCGCTGTTGTAGAGATCATAGCCTAGCAGATTCTCGTTATCTTCATTTCGATTTAGTCGTCCTTGCAAAGTTAAAAAAAATGATTTTAATGTGGTTTATAAGATTTTCGTTTGACATATGTCAATGTCAATGTCAAAAAAATGACAGGTTTGGTCGATTAGTCGACTTGTTTGAATTGAAATTTATCCAAGATAGCGATGGTCTAACAAATAAGAGAGCTACTTCTGGATGGAACCTGGTAGATTTAAGCCAGCCAAAAACCTAAAATCATGACGTCATCCCCTCCCCTAAATACAAAATAATTTCAGATCTAAAAACTTCTAAAGTGAATAAAATCCTAAACAAAAGCTTAAATCAACAGCAGATTCTCAACCTCTTCTGCAGTTAACCTTGCCTACTTGGACTCCTCCCAACCACCCCACCTCCTGCTTTTCTTGTCAGTCCTCCCATCCACCAAAAACACCAACAAACAATTCTTGAAGCATACAGAAAATTGGTGGCCATCTTGCATCATGAGAACCAAGAGATCGCTAATTATCTAATCATATTGCACTATGCATTATAAAAAAAATTAATAAATGGGGGAGCACATGTCTCTGCAGAAAAACTCCTTGCAGTGTTACCGCACAGAGTCTAAATACTTATCGAACCAAACCTCGCAAATCATCATCAACTTACTTGCACCAAACACCTGTCCCAAAATAGTTTTCTGGTGATTCATATCGATGTTATACGGCGTTTCCCCAGCTCTATTAGGTCGGTACAATAGGTGACTGTGCTTCGGATTCCGCACGAGGATCTCAACAATTGCCTTGGATTGAGCCCTCATCGCAATGTGCAGGGCCGTATCGCCTTTCTTATCGCAGGCTGCCACTTTGGCTTTCTTATCGATGAGTAATTGAACCATATCGGCGTTCCTGGAGCGCACGGCTTTCAATAAAGGTGTGTCGCCATCCTGAATGAAATTGATATATTTTTTTTTCAATTTATGTATGAGTGCATACCTTGGTTGTAATTTCCAGGTCCGGATTAGAGTTTAAAAGCAGTTTTAGGATGGCTACGTGCCCTTTCTCGACCGCAATATAGGTGGCTGTTTTCCTATCTTTACCCGTGATGTTAACATCTGCGTATTTCTTTAGTAAAGCTTCTACGATAGCACGATGTCCACCTTTAACGGCGTGGATTAAATTCGTATCACCCACTCTATCCTGTTTAAAGCATTATTCCTGTATCAATTATTAAAAATGATAAAAAAAACTTACCTGAATATTGATGTAAGCGCCAACATTAAGTAAAGATGAAGCGATTTCGTGGTAACCTTCTTTGCAAGCTATAGTTAGAGCACTACAGCCGTCTTTATCTAACGCGTTAACGTTGGGTTTGTGTTCAAGAAGGAGATTCACTACTTCCTCGTGATTACCTTGCGTTGCAACTAGTAAAGCCGTCCATGAATACATACCAGCTGTATCCACATTTGATCCTAAACAAGAAGGAAATATTAAGTTACAGCAATAAATAGTATAGGATAAAAGGGAAATCTACTTTATCCTCAGCATAAAAGAGACGCGAATTAATGAAAACGAAGATGGCTGAAAAGAAATCTACCGTCCACACTGGAGATCAAGTATAGTCCAATCAGCTGCCCCACCTTTAAGGGCAACACTAACCCTACTTTCTGTTTGATGATTTTAGACATCCAAGAGTAAAGGAGATCCACTAAGAAGATTCTGAGTTAGCCCAATCAACGACATCCAAGGACCATCATAAGGACATTCCAAGAGGAAGTGGAGCTGGGTGAAGAGGACCTCCTACAGTAGGAGGCCGGCAAACCCACAAACGAAAAACGAAGATAAACGAAGAAAAATATGAATTTAATGAAACAGACCATAGTTCCGTATTAATAACTTACCAGCTCTCAACAACAACTTCACGATATCAGCGTTCCCCTTACGCGAAGCCCAGATCAAAGCTGTCGTCCCATACTTATCGCCCATATTGACTTTAGCCCCGTGCGCCACCAACAACTCCACAATCCTCAAGTGACCTCTCCCAGCTGCCCAAAGCAGAGACGGAACGTGATAGTTTCCGTGGGCGTTAACGTCCGCTTTGTTTTCCAAAAGTAATTCCGCGATGTCATTATATCCTTTGTACGTAGCCCACATAAGAGCGCTCCAACCGCCCTAAAAAATTATTCTTTAGAGGATCGGAATTACGTATAATTTTAAAATATATATGCCTACCATATCCCTATGCTCAATTTCAGCGCCATGCTCGATTAACTGCAAACAGATATCGAGATGACCTTCCTTGGAGGCGCACAGAAGTGCGGTCCAATTATCCGCATCTTCAGCGTTAACGTCCGCATCGTGCGCAAGGAGTTCCCTAACGAAATCGGAACGGCCTTTCGACGCGGCGAGCATGAGAGCCGTCCCTCCATTCTGAAATCGTAATGATGATACCGAAATTGCGTAAACACCACTAAACGAGCTTACCTCATCTCTATCATCGAGTTGGACTTGCTTGCTCTCCAAAAACTGTTTGAATCCGTCGTAATTGTCATTGTTTATAAAATCGGTCAGGGTGCGGTAGCATAACGAAACCATGGATTCGCTCCTATGCAGCGTCTAAATTCGATAACAAAATTGAAACGTTTCAGAATAAATTTATGCAGGATTACGCGGGAAAAACAAAAATTATACAGCAAAAAATATAATGCCATTCGATTATGGTTAGAGTGCAAAAAAATAAGCCCACACTAAAAATGTTTTGACGCAGATAGATTTAAATTTTGTTAGTGTTTCGCATCGGCCAACCAACTAACGTTATGCGAATGCCGCCTAATTCCGAAATGGAATCTTCTGCTATCGCCATCTGGTGTCGTCACCGAGAACGTCGGTAAGTGCAGATGCGTCAGCGAACCTCTCCAGTTCGTTTCGGGCAGGTGGAGATGTAAAAATGAATGCCTACGTCGATTGGGTTCCGGCGTGGTACCGGTTGTGCTACCGCTACGTCTTTGATCCTTGGGATTCATGATATCTCCTCTTATTCAGATATTTATCGGTTAAAGATAAATTCTTTATGGTGGTGATCGAGATTGAGAAAATGTTGTTGATTGTTTTATTATATTCGTGTATCGACAGATTAAAATCTGGAATATCGGTACTTAAATTATTAGAGAAAATGATCTGATAATGTTTTGAGTACATATTAAACAACATCTTAATGATTGACAACATTATTGTGAATTTTTATAAAGATTAATTGGACATAAGCCAATGATTATTTATATGTATTATATATGAAGTGCAGAATTTATTATGAGGTCGAACACCCTGTATAGATTAAAATGTTTTTTACGCTGCAGAAAACTTTATTCTACTTATTTCAGTATTAAAAATATGTTTCCATAAAATTAATAGTTTAGGATTAATTTTACATCCTCTATCATAGGGTTTTATTTTTTTTTTAACAAAAGAATTCGTAAATAATCGTTTCCGTGCCACTTAATATACACACAATGCTATCAGGTACTCGAAAAATTAGTCAATATAAATAGAAACGGTTCTATGTGTGTTCTCTAATAAGGTTTAATACAATTATTTTACGTAAATTACAGAAAATTTGGCAATCCTGTAATATACAACAGAAACATGAGAACTAGTACAGACTGTCTAAATCTAAAATGTCCCTCAATTAAACAAATTTCAAAAACCTACATTCGGAGTAGACCCCAACGTGGGGTCAGTGTAAGGGTGACCAAGCAGAAACTCTAAGTAGCAAAAATACTTAACAACATGCCCAGTTTGGGGTAGATCCAAACATAGTCACTACTGCCAACTAATCATTGGCTGCATGAGAACCATCCCACTACCACTACTATACCAAGCAGCGAGTTACTTTCCGCAAAGATCGAAGAGTCTGTGTTCAATATTTGAAAAAATGGTTCAAGCTAAAGTTTGATGACAGGTATCCCCTACATCAGCTGCTCTCGCAAAGAATGGAAGACCTGGCGTATGCTAAACGGTGTGGTCGAACTGGGTCGTTAAGATTGAGGCAGTTGACGTAGCCAGATTTTTGGGCCGAAAGGCCGTGATCGTATGATTCGGACACTAAAAATTAAAATGTAAGAGCCATTACTCTTGTGGTTGGGCTTAAGAAGAATAAGAACATCATCGTACCCAGATGGCGGTCAGAGCATAAGATGAAACTCAATTTCCAAGATTATCCAGAATACTGCATGGGGTAGGATTTTTGTCTTTGGCAGAGGAGAATAAACAACGGGGTCTTCAGTTTGTGTAGGATTTAGCAAGACAAACGGATAATTATTGGGAGAAACAGTACCACCTCCTATTCCATTCTTTATTGGACAAAATGTATACTTCACCAGTGCAGTTCACCAAGCAAAAATTGTTCAAAATCTTCTTGACGAACGAGGACTAACTGTTTTATCATAAGCCTCAAAGAGTCTGGGTATTAAATCTGTGGAAAAGGTGTGAGGATAAACGGTGGAAATTATGTATACAGAGAGGTTTCGACCAAGAAAGATAATAATGAATGAGAAAATTCTCAAAATTTGACGATTACCTCAAGCTTCGTGAGGATGATGAAAATCGATTGGCCGCCAACTCTGCATTGTGTGATCATTATTCTTGGACTACCTAGTGCAATTTTGCCATCACTGGTAGTTTGGGCAAATCTCTCGTCCTCAAAAAATTGTTTTCATGATTATTCCTAGTTTATTGGGAAATGTTGTAAAAAGAACTGTAGGAAGTTTAGAAAGATTTTGTCTGATTCTACGACAAATCCAGGAAATTTAAAATTACACAGCACCAAAGAACACAGAATTTCAAAGTTTAACTTACGTAAGTGCTAATCTTCTTCTTAACCGAGGTTCTTTTCATCATTATCGCTAATATAAATCACTATTATACATTTGTCACATTACTATCACAAGGATATATTTCGATTAAAAACTTAAACGTAGTGAGTGAGTGAGGACGAGGAACCTACACACAACAACACGTTGTATTATAATGACAAATTTGTGTGAAACTTAAAAATTATCTCGAAAAAAATCTTAGTGATAATTTAGTGATAACAATCTTATTATCTATTTCGATAATATGAATAACTTTAAATACATACAAGGAAGATATGTTGAGTATAATTTCTAACTAACTAGAATGGAGTTATATCCTGGCGGATCTTATAAACAGACAATTTAATTGAATAAATATTGTTAACTTTTAGAATAAATATATGTCTATAGGTATGGTACACATATTTTTAATAAAAATTAATAAAGAACCTGCACGTGGTGATATGTTCGATGGCATGTTGTATGGAAAATTTTAGTACTAAAATGTTGATAAACAAAATTTTAAAACTAAAAATTGTTCCAGAAAAAAATAAATAATACCTGAATTTTGGCTTTCTTCGCATGTTTAAACATGTTTCACTTTTTTCCCCCAATTAATCTATTACAATTACTGAGTGGGGACAAAAAAAGTCTCTCGTATTTATTTCAAACGAAACAGAACTGTTGCGTTAAGTTCGTGGAACATCCGTATTTATTACCACCGGTATGGACCAGTGTTTCAATTAAAAATAATGTACAGGCTACAATAAAGCGACTTTGAGAACACAATGATCAATTAGTTAAAAGGAACCGCGTGCGAATCAACGCAAATATTTAGTTATTAACGATGCTGCTACATTAATTTGGCAATATATTTCGTGCCTGGGTTAGTTTAATTTGATAGTTTTCGGATTAACTTTGTAAATAATTTATACTTGTTGCGTACATATTTAGTGTCATCAACGTATGTATAGTGTGTTTCATCTTTTTATACAGGTATAGACATTTTTAGACGATAAAATCTTTACTTCAACTGAGGAGGTCAGTTTTTTTGGCAGCAAAGAACAAACATTTTATGAGCTGCCAGAAATGTTTCCAAAAAAGTTACTATACACAACAAAATTATACCTACGTATTTCTTAGAACAAACACGGTTTTTACACCAACATTTAAAAACTAATTAAAAGTAACAAAAAATAGAATTAATCACACTAATTATAACAAAATATATACCTGATGACTTCGTGACGCTGCCCTAATGAACTCATAATATGGAAATAATGAACCGTACGTCTTCAACGGTGGGCCTATTAACGGTAATCTTTCACTGCCTCTAGAACTGGAAGCGCTATCACGTGTATTACTGACGCTTTTAAATGACATTTCTTATCGCCGATGGAAAACATCCAACTGCACTCTACAAGACGTGCTGGATATGGTTGAATAAAATAAAAAAATCTGACCGACACAACTGAATATATACACTTCTTTTACGTGCAAAAATACTGACAAAAACATCTTAAGCAGTCCCGATTTAGTTTCTAGAATATATTTATAATAATACTGACATGATAAAACTTATTCGACGGGGAAAACACATCGTAGCGTTGAAGAATCACTTGCTACTTTGATCCATATATATCTTCTACAATATTTGTTTATGTACGTAATAAATTGTGTTATCGTCTTGTGAGTAACTTATAGATAATAATTACTATAACTGATTTTAAAATCGTCTGTGTTTAGTGTTCTGTTGTCTCAGATGCGGTCAGAATATTGCGCCACATCTAAAACATGCTCTATAATGTGTACAGTAGTAGATATAATTATCAGAACGCTATTTAAAATTAAATCCGGCCCTGCAGATTAGCAATTGTATTCCTAGCTACAAAGAATCTACTACTCAATCTAAATCAAAGGCAACTTGGAAGATAATAGCCTCAGAAACACCGATCAGTTCGGGTTTAATAATAATAATAATAACAATAATAATAATAATCCCTTCCACTAATAATAATAATAATGTGAATCTTGAAGTGTTAAAATGTTGTTGACACAAACTTGTGGGGGCCCTATTAAAGTAACAGATTTTCTAACATTTAGATGTTCTTCATGCAAAAAAATGCAAATTAAACATTTCTTGGGATGTAAACATACAGGGTGTCCGCGATATACAAAGCATGCTTTTAAGGGATGATAGATACAACGATTTAGAAACAAAAACATATAATACACCTTGGGTCTATCTGTAAGCGTAAACGAGAAAAAAAATTATTTCTAAAAAACCTTATTTGGTCAAACTGTACAAGAAAACTCATCCATATTGCTTCTTAAATAACCAAAAAACCATATCAAAAATTTAGGGTTGAAAATAACTGAAAACAACGATGAAAATGAATTATTTAATACTTTGAAATTGAAGCGTGGTGTCATTTCTCTTCCACCATACTGTACACGTATTCAATAGAAGCGCAGATGCAAGCCAAGCATCATCTGTTTATACGATCTTGAACTTGTATCGTACGAAGTCAATGACCATACGTTTTAAAACAAAGGTACCTTTGCGTTTTTTTTAATAATGTTGTGACAATAAAATCGATGTTATGTTGAAGTTAGAGTGAAAAGGGCGTATTTAATAGCAGCCTCCGATCGGTAAATAAAATTTAAGTTGAGGGAAAGTCGCATTGAACGAAATCAATGTAATTATTGCAATTATGTTATGGCGCTTTAAGCTCTTTCGTAAAGGCTACTACAAAATTGAGTTCTTTTCTTTTATTTGTGATAAATTGGTGGTCCTAAAAAGGACTTTTTTGAGAGACAGGAGAAAATGTATTACAGGAAAGGCTCGATGTGCTGCCCATTTTCAAGAACACATGCCTGTAATCGTCGGGTAACTGATCAGCTGCCGGTGTACAGTATGCGTCGAAGTTTGTGACATGAGAAATAATTTTTTTTCTCGTTTACGCTTACAGATAGACCCAAGGTGTATTCTATGTTTTTGTTTCTAAATCGTTGTAGCTATCATCCCTTAAAAGCATGCTTTGTATATCGCGGACACCCTGTATATAAGCGTTCCAAAACTTTCCCAAAATATTTCTTTCATATTAGCGAAAACTGTAAAAATATCATTGCGATCTGTCAAAGCAATGCATTTTGTCTTTTAGGTCTAATCTTTCTTCAATCTCTTTTGGGGTAATCGTTTCTAAAGCTATTTTTTATATTTTGAACCTGGCTTTCAAAAAAAAATCGAATAAATGTATCTGTATACACCTAGATTATCAGACACCCTGTATGTATGTATGTATGTATAAATATATTATTGTATTAAATCACCTAATACACGATAATAATTGAAACTGAATATTTCACACCTTGATAAAAATAAAGGATCGCTAACAAGAATTTGAAATCAATAACCAGCTATTATAAACAATGAACGATAAACAAAGAGGTATTACACCATTCAATTAACAATAACATATACTTATGTATGTACCTCGTGCAGATGAAATGCTCGACCTACGTCTGCAGAAGTCCATTTTCCTTTAATATCCTTCCATGAAACTGCTGGTACGCTCCTATAACGCACATGAGGAAGAGATTTTCGATGCGCTAAAGACATTTTTCAACGCAGAATCAACGCACAGATAGTACAGATTAGTCACGAATACATACATACATAATTACAGTAGACAGTGCAGCTTATGCAATTGATGATCAAATTCGAACGTTTAATGTAAATTAACATCCTATTGCTAATCTCGAACTTATCGTAAACATTAAATGTGGTGGTACCTTTTAATTTGTTTATTTTTTTCAAATTATACTTATCGTCTGATGTGTACTAAATTACTTATAATAGCACGATGGCATTGAATATGTTGTGTCTGGGATTTAGAGATTACATTTCTAATATAAAGCTACTGAACTTTACTCATTATTTATCTAATTAAATAATTTACGTATAATATTGTATTATATATATAAAAGTAGGGATTTTGAGGTTAAAAGACTCACCTGAAAACGCTAGCTCTTGAACAAGTTTTCTTGAGGAATATCAAGCTAAAAACTATAAATTAAAAACACCACACATTCCCGGACTATCGCATGATTACATCGCGGAAATTGATTACTCATTAAAGAAAAAAAGTAATTGGTATGATTTTTACGCTACTTTTTCCTGACCTTTGTCATTTTTCCATGTTTGATTGAAACAATGTCAAAGTGACATATTTTATTCCTAAGTCATTTGAGTAACTAACACAGTTGAAACGTAATTTTTATGATACATTAAGGTTTATTTGTTTATATAATAAAGAGTAAGAGGAGCCTAACATTTTGCGAAATTTTAAATAAAAATTGTAAATTAAAAAATATTGATCATTGCAGCTAATTTCACTTCGTTCGTGAATTTCAAAACAATGCTGAAGTTACCTTTAGAACACTTTTTAAAAATTAAAAAAACTAAAATGTGTTTTAATTAAATTTAATTGCAATGATTATTATTTCGATTTAGAACAATTATGATTCAAATTTCAAATAGATTATATCATAAAATAAATACTATTTAAAAAATTACGTATTCTACCTGCTAGTGCCATCTTATGAAATATATAGCAAGCAACAAAATAATAACCGAGTTTGCGAATAGATGTCGGCTCTAGCAATAGTAATGGTAATAATTATAATTGTTTAAAATTAAATAATAGAGGAAACAATGTTGCGCATAATATAATAATTATAAATGTTGTATAAAGCAAAGTCAGATTAGTAATTAAGAATTATTACCTGTTCTTGATCCATCAGTTGTATATCAATTGTAGAGGTAGACGATAATTAAGAAGCAATTATTTATTATTAATGTTTTATTTTCGAATTAAACTCAAATAGACATAAAATATATATAAAAAAAGTCAAAATGGACGGAGATTAATTAACATTAAAGAAAAAGGAATGTAATATAAAATATCATTGCCCAGCCTTTGGCTCAAAATGTATAATTCAATCAATTTAATGTGAGCCAAAATTTTAATATCGTTACTGATATTATTAATTAAAAAATAAAATATATGTACAAACATTATTATACTATTATTTTGCCATTCAATTGAAAATTATCATAATTAATAATTCTTTAACAATAACAGACAGTAAAACAAACAAATATGGCATTACCTACAATCTAAATGATTTGTTAGAATATTATGGTGAGTAAATGAGATTCATGTAGAAAGTGTAGGAAAATATAATTCCTATTCGTGAGATTACCGTTATCATAGATGACTTAATTAAAAAATTCATAAAAACTTTCATAAAAAATATTTACAACATTAAAATTCATCAGTCTAGATAGAGATTAAGAAGACTTTCAAAAGATTAGCGGTTACGTAAATTTAAGAAATATAACTATTAAAGCTGCGCTAATTATTAAACCTTTAATGGGACCTATAATATTCGACATTGATAAACGACCACTAAAGAAATCGAATACAATAACGTTGATGTCTCCTGAACTACCCCAGGGATTGGCACCGTCGTCAAAATGCATAGGACATTGATCTCCTGCAAATTAAAAACGTGTATTTACGTGTACGAAGTAGTACATTAATATTAAATTACGTTCTCTTTCATATTCAACCAAATCTAATGCCACAGCAGCCCCTTGCGTGTGATTCCACGAAAAGACATCCTGATTTAAATCGCAGAACGGACCTATAGCTTGCGACATGAAGATCCTATTCAGATCGGCCCTCTGATACACCCAGCAGCGATATTTTGAAAAGGGGTCTAGATCGTCGAATGTGATCATGTAAGATTTAAGATTCTCCCTCCAGAAACCAATACATTTCATGCGATAATCCGGGTCACTGTATATATCGACGGGTCTTCCTAGATAATCAACGGAGAGACAATAATTCTCATCGATTGCTATTTCTTTCTGTTCGGTATCGCAAACCGAAAAGTCGGATATGTTTTGTTTGCAGTAAATATTCGGTCTTGGACTTAGTGTAACTCCTCCTAAAATCCTATAAAATCACCTCCGTTATTTATATATTACAGACAGAGACAAAGCAGCAATTTCTGCCCTACATACTGATACAACACTCTGTATAATCTGTTAATTCGATTAGTTAGCGAATTAGTCTTTATAATGTAAACTTTACCTTGTTTCAAATGGCACTTCTGCCCTTTGTGTGAAATTGAATTTTCCAGCCACTGGACACCGAACCGGAACCGGATGCTTAGAGAGGAACAGATTATAATTCCATTTGATCCTGTTTTTGAACTGCACCCACGAGCAAACGGTGGAGTAATCGTCTATGATTACCGGCAAACCTTTCCGGTATCTAATAATATTATGATGACGCGGCACAAAGTCGAAACAGATAAAATCCTTTTGACTATAAATAAAATTTAATTTAAAACGTTACAAAAAAAAGAAATTAATTTACTAACCAGCCTTCAACTGTTAATCGAGCAAACATAACTCTAGTATCTCGTTGCTCTTGGCAAATATAAATTGTTCGTCTATAGCGACCCTCATCCGGATAAGATGTTTCTATTATGTGTGTTTCATTGATCACAACGTCCGCATCAATGTTAGCAGTGTTGATCCACTCCCCTGAGAAATTCTGAGGTAATCTGCAGCCCGGTTGTACCACCTCCGATTTCACTAAATTTGGCAAAAATTTCTGAGTTAAAAGGAAAAAATTTTGTAATTTTCACCCTCACCTGGTGTTATACGAAGCCTCTCCGGGCTCTTCTCCACCGTCTTCAACGTATTACATTCCGCAGTTATCGACACACCCAAATACAAATCGTCATCCCTATTTTTTAAGAAGCACCTATATTTCTCATCCTGCCGAGATTCTTTAGTATTTGCAGTAGCGAAATAATGATTTTTACCAATGATCCAATCTCCCAAACATACATATTCAACAACTACAAATTCACAATTATAAAAATGCTTAATGCAGCACTTACCAACCGTCTACCTCCATCGAAAGTCTCTTTCATCCCTTCGCAAGCTTTATACGTGATATTAAACTTCTGATTATTGATTAAAAACTGGGAACCTGGAGCTTGACAAGATTTAATCAAGGCGTCTGGATGTTTGCATTCTCCCGTGAATTTAAAACGATTTTGGTAAGCAAAATTGTACATTCCTTCGATTGAAGAACGGCAATTCACTGGGGTGTAATTTTCTGCGAATAAGGTTGTTAAACTCTGATCCTGTTCAACATTTTTACAAACTCGTTCGATAGAGACTTCTTCGCCTTCCGCGATATTCATGCATGTTTCTAAAAAGATCAATTTACACTAATTTAAATATATATCGAACTAATATTCGAATACATACTTTCGATTTTATCTAAGACATTCACTGTTCTAATTAGAAATTTAACACAGGTGTAACATCTATTTTGCCCGAAGATAATCGTGTAATTTTGGTGATAATCATCTTTTATATCGACGCAATAACCTCTTAAGGACATAGAATTCGCATCGATTTCCGTGATAACATTCCTTTTCTCCCAGGAAAACCATCTTCCTCGTAAAGTTATTGGAATTTCACAGTCCGCGTTAGATTCTGCTACTATAATTTTATATGAGGATATTGTTACAGTAGATAATTCAATTTACTTACTGCATGCTAGTAGATAAAATCCTAGAATAAAATGGAGATATTTCAGCATTTTAATTAACTAAAAAAATTACATTAGATTGATAAAATTTAGAAAATCAAACGGTTGTAGTGACTAATCCACTTAAAAAACACGCCCCATTAGCTTTACTAATAAGTGTGAACTTAGTAATGTCAAAATTCAATCAATTAGCGAAGGTACCAACTTCAAGATTTTTTAATTAATGTCAATTTTAAAAATAATTTTCAAAAATTCAATCAGATTTGTAAAATCTCCTATTGTAGATTAAATCGAAATGGAATGAAAATGGAAATCCGACGTAGAAATATGATTAGATTCGAAAGTAGCTTACATTAATCTACTTCCACATCGAAGACGTCTCAAAGGGAACGGATCTAAAAGTAGTATTCTTCGGGATTATTAAAAATTCATTCGCCTTTCTGCGCCGAGAATACGTAAGATCGACAAAGTTTCACTCCGGAAAGTTTCAACGACGACGTACTTTGAACGGTTTAAATTAACCATGATGGGAATACAGCACATTGTGTAACTATACTAGCTAGCGTCTTATTTTCTAAAGGATGAATACCCTCCTTTCATGAGTTTTCCTTTCTTCTGCCTTACCTTTCCTCTGGGTTTCATTTTCGTTTTTAACTCTTTCTATTTTTTTTCATCTTTAATGTTTGCGGAAGTGTAAGGTCAAGTATTTTCTTGCCGTGAGATGGTATATAATGATGCGTTTCTTTTATTCAGATGAATTGTTGTCGTGAATGTCCCTTTAAATTTTAATTTAGAAAATTTTAATATGTGCCGTTGAAAATTGTTTTATACGATGGAAGTCTAATTAATTGCTCTGATTTGACTGGCAGAGTATGATGGGTCATCTAGAAGCCAGGCTTCGAGCCTGCCTTATACAGCATGTCCACGTCGAGTGATTATGATGACAGTACATTATTAATCTTCTATCAAACAATGGAAGCTGGCTGTTTTCGTTGAGAACTGATAATTCTGATAACAACGAAATAGAATTGAATTCCTTCACGAACCTAAATAGCATTGTTATGGCTAAATGTAAAGCCGCCGAATTTACCGAGAACCCTATATAAATAACTGAAGAATACATCCGAAAAATGAGCGGCGCAGAGAGTATGTAGACCGACGAAAGCAAGGCTAGGGGAAACGTCGTCGTCACATACACGAGACACGACACGGCTTTCTAGAAATCAATAATTCTCCCAGTATTCCGACTCTGCTGCGTTGTCCTGGGAGTGGGACCGTATATACGCTGTAGTCTTGGCGTCGGGGCGCGATCATAGCGACGCGCCAGCGCTGTAGGTACGTTTTCAGCGTCCGCAACCGTCGTCCGACCATTCTCGTCCCGGATATTCGGCAGGACGGAAAACAACCGTCGCTGAACGCGTCGAAATATTCTCCCTCAAAAAAGATAAAACGATTTTTTTTTTATAAATTCGCATCCGCGCGTCAGATTTGCGGGAATATTTTTAGATAATTTAAAAGATACGAATCGAATTTCATGAGGAAAAAAGGCAATCGCGGAAAAAATATATATATCCGATTAAAAGTGACATTCGCGAAGACAAGAATTCTTCTAGTAGCATAATTAAGTGATTTATAAAATTTAATTTGGACACAAGAAGAAGAGTGCAATCGGTACGTCAATAACTGTCAGGTTATTTCTGAAAAAAAGTGACACATGAAGATCCCACCGTGTTGTAATAACGTCCTTGTCATCTGAGGGGGAACATCACACGGGAGATTAAGGAGGTCTGATCTACTCTAGCGATTAGGAACATTAAGAAGTTGGAGGCACACAAAAGCAACCGGGACCATCAATCTAGCTTGTATGGTGTAAGTTACAGTGGCCTCGGATGAAGTCCTACAGTTTCTTAACCGGTGAGATCATTTTGTTGAATCTGCGGCGTTATCTCGCTAGTATCGAATGGTCTGTCAAAATTATCGAGGAATATCGTTACGTATCCTCATCGAGATGCTAATATAAATATTGTACAATAATCGCAGAAAAATATTTTTACATATTCGATACACGGTGATCCAGAGTAGATGCTCAAGGTTAGCGGTGTCAGATTCAATATGGCAACAATGTATTGTTAAATTAAAAGACAATTATGATTGTCTAAAATGGGCGGCAATATTAGGATTCTGCTTAAAATTGGCTTAAATAAGAATGAAATTTTGACAGTTCTCGGTTGTCAATTTAATTTAAGTGCTAATTTCAGAGAAATGTTTGTTATTGATGTGTAATTTCATTCATGGCGAGGTCTGGGTATCTCGAAAAAACTGATGCTTGATCAGCAATATGAAAAGGAAGAATCCATAATATATGCAAACAGAAATTAGAGCTTGTAGGTTGCTTCAGGTTCAAGAAATCTATAAAAATGAATACTCCTGAAATGGTTTCGTCAAATACATTACAGACCATAACCGTAACGGCAATAAAAATTGCCAATTAAGTCCAAACTGGAAGAATTCTCAAGAAGTTTAATTTTTTTTTTTTCATATCTAAATTCTAAAATCTTTTGTGTCATTAGCAAATAAGTGAAGTTTGCTTAAATGTTTTCCCGGCAAATACAGTAGTATGACGTTAACGTTAAGGTAATTGTTTGAGCTTAAGGCGATGAATAAATTACAACGGTATGTCGTCATTTTAAAGCATATAACTGACGTCAAGGGTGATCAATAACATGCACGTTTAGGACTAAGAAATTTGACAGATAAACCTTGATTTCTCCTTCTTATTTGAATCTGATCACTTAAAAAATGTAATTAATTTAAGATTACAACGAAAACTGTGTATTTTTCATGTATTATGACGTATTCTTGACGTTTGTTTCGGCAGTATCAAGAGAGAAATTATGAATATGACGTATTTCGGACGTAGTCCTGACGGGACTTTATTGCTACATACAAAATTGTCTTTAAAATAAGGCCAAACGCAACTAATATGAGTTATTATGTTTCTTATTAGAAATCATAGTGGCACAGATGACGAATAATCACCTAAAGAACACCTAAAATTGACGTCAAGTTAGTTTATTTTACCATTAAACTAATTTAAGTTATAAATACACTAACATGTGTTGGCAGAAAATACTGACGTTTGATACTATAGCATTTTATGTATTATGAAAGAAGATGTGGCTTGCAACAAAAATGTCCTTTGGCTCCAATTGTTTGGTTGCAATCCATTTAATGTGTACGAATTTGATGGGGTTCACGTGAAATTGGACCAATTCTTGGACAAATAAGGTCATTAACATCTCTAAACAATTCAATCTTAAAATTTGAAACCTCTTCCCCCCTCTCCCTCCCCCTCCTCCAGATCTTCTTCATTGGATGCTTTCTAAAACATCTTTCCAATTCTATAAGTGTGAAGATTGTTATCTTGGCATTCTGACCAGTTTCAACTCCTTCCGATCTTCTCCATAGTGCTAGTGGTGGCATATATTTTTCTTCATAATTTGTAAAAACTGCAACAACAACAACAACAAATTGTTACACGAAACTGAACGAAGTGAATGCTGCTCAGAGGTTTGGTAAAAATTAGTAAATAGAGATAAATTGGCTGCTGATGCGGATAGTTTTGAGGTAAAGCTTAGTAACCTTAAAAAATGTTAAATTCTGAAAAAAAAGAAACCAAATTCTGAAGCAAAAAACAGATGAGCGCAAAATTTTGGCATTATAATGTTTAATTAGTATCAAGAAGAAGAGTTACTTCTTTCGTTCATGTTGGCTGTTGCCTTCTCTAATGAGAATCCACCAAAATTTTCCATCATGACCTTGATATTGTCTTTCCATTTCTGCAAAATCCTCCGTTGTTCTTTCCTCGAAATTTTTTGTAAGTGAAAAAATTGAGAAAAACGAGCTTTTTCCAGCTATTTAAAACATTTGCCTTCTTTTCCTAGTGCTTTCACACACTATCCAATCAATCCTGTTTTAATGTGTAAAATGGGTAAAATCACCAAATTAGAATCCATTAAGGGCTCAAGTTTTACATAAAAATTAGGAGGAACAATGATGGTCTATGGTTGGTCTTCTTTTATTCTGGGCTATTCCACAGACACAGAACAACAATATTTGGCAAACCCTTTTTGAAGTCCAAGTAATAAGGAAATAAGATTCATGTCACCAAAAACCAGCTATAAACAATCTCCAGTCTGAATTTGATTTAGTTCAATATAAATTAACTTCAAACTTATTGTTAGTTACAGCAACATGTGTATATTGAAATATTTATAATACTGTCGAGCAATGCAGTTATTTAATTAGAATACGAACGTTAATTTTAGAAATTGGATCTGTCAACCTCATTCTGTCAACATCGATTACTGACGTCATTGTGTTATCCTCGCCTACAAATAATTTTGCACAGAAAAACTTCTACAGATCATAAAAGCATTAAATAACGAATAATAACAAAATTCTACCACATTATTAAATTACCATTTAGAATTATTAATTTCTGCATGCACAATCCAAGGTTCTGCATGCATCCAGTGTTCAACATATGTGACCAAGGCTTCGTAAATTAATTAAATATTTATTTACACCTACTTCGTCTCATTAATTTCAGTACGATATAACGTTACAGTGTGGGTTCATATATTTATTATATTCTATTGCCCTACGGTCTGACCTGGCGATGGCAGTTAAAAAATTCCAACACCATAAAATCCTTTTTTGTTTCGTGGTTTCTTAAAATAGATCACATCACGTTTACGATGTTGTAGCCTTTATAAAAAAAAAATAGGTGTAATAGCTTGTAACAGCGTTTGCTCTAGAAAGAGCTATTGTAGAATTATTTCAAAAATGGATCGCTCAAAGTTAGGAAGATTTAACAGAGTGCAGACAAGTAAATATTTATTTCAATCAGATTATGCACGTAATGTATATGCGAGCTGAATGTTTTACCAGTGTAATAACTCAGATTTGCATAGATAATAATAACGTTTAATGACTTGTGCGACATACATACAGTCGTTCACAAAATTGCACGTAAAATTATGTTTATATGTATGTATGTAAATCTTTTAAAAAGGATTTTTATGATGAGACTATAAGAATTGATTACATGTAAGTGCTGAATAAGGAGAGCAGCATGTAAAATGCCGTAGAAATAATGAATGAATAGATTCTATACCTTTTTACGGTCGAATTGGATGTATGATATAAGTATAACGTCGGTGTCGTACTTTAGATGTAGTAAAGGTATAATAGTACTATTGATTGCATGGAATTTTAATAGCAGCGTGACTTATCCGAGTACATACGTTTCATAAACGGTTGACCAAAACAGGAACGGCTTCCCATTTATTCAAAAGCACGTGCCTTACCGTGTAATTTGTTTTTTATCTTGTTCTATTAAACTTACATTTTAAAGGGATGTAATTTTATAAGAAGGACTTATAAAAGAAAGCAAAAAATTTATTACAATTTCTAACCAGAAATTTGAACATAACCCAAAAGCAGAGTCGTTACTTGACGTCTCAATGATAGCAGAACACAATAATAACATTCTGAAGACGCTCAGTGTTTAGATGTCTTGCATCCAGCTTCTCAATTGAAGTAGTTTGAAAGAATAAGTCTCCAGTCCCACTTTTCATTCCATTTTCTGAGACAGTCTGCTTTGGGTTCCATCAAGTTGTCATGAATTTATAAAAATATCTTCTAAATCTTAAATTTAGAGTCTCCTCGCGGGTTTCCCAGGGTCCTCCGCAATTCTCCAGAGTTTCTGACAGTTCCCCACATACCCCCAGAGCATCCCTACAATTCTCCCAAAGTTCCCCTACACCTCTTCAGAGTCTCACAGAGTCTTCAATAGTTCGTCCGAGTCTCCAAAGTCCCCCAGAGTCTCATTGTATCATCTCTATATCCCCTAGAGTTCCCCAGAGTTACCCCACAGTTCCCCAGAGCCACCCCACAGTTCCCCAGAGTCCCGCAGTATCATGCCTATATTCTCCAAAGTCCAACACAGTTTTCTAGAGTGCCCCACAGTCCCCCTGTGTCATACGTATATCACCAAGAGTCCCCCACAGTCTTCCAGAGTCCTTCACAGTTCCCCAGAGTCTCCCCACAGTACCTCCGAATTCATCACAATTCTCTAGAGTGTCATACAGTTCTCCAGAATCCCCCTCACTTTGCCAGAGTCTCCCATAGTTCCCCAGAGTCCCCCACAGCTCCCCAGAGTTTCCCACAGTTCTCCCAAGATGTATTGACAGC
>ML217601.1:837-19448 GCA_004785975.1 Popillia japonica
TCTTTATATTAAGAATTAATCCCTAATGGAATGCTTGAATAATTCTCGTACACACAAGCACTCTCTTCTGTTTCTTCGTCTTTGAAATAGTAAATATTGTTTGCTGTTTTATGTGCATACTACATGCATGTTTTCTATGTGTAAATTTTGAAATATGTAATATGCTTTTTAATATAATAACACGATTTGAATATAACAATACGATTTCATTTATAGAAACAGAGAATTATTTGCTAAGCGTTAAAAAACAATTTAGTATTTTAAAGAAATTTATATTTTCTAATATTTACGTAATTGCAAAAGGAAAAGATTTAGTTTTAATTTATCAAATATATAAAATAAATAATCATAGACAAAAAATTATAAAATTATCAACATTCTTTTAAATAAAACAATACAATTAACTATGTATTAACAGGCACAATATTGTTTAGTCCATGCAAAGATATCCAGCCCAAACACGCTTGTCTAACTCTTCCGCTTGTGTTATCAATTCCAATTATTATTACTACGAAATACCTACATACATACTGTTCATTTCAATAATCACAAACGAACATTCATTTGCTATGTGGATGAATAAATTGTCTTCCTCTAATGTTGTTCTTTTATTTACACCAGGCTTGCGTTTGGTTGCGGTGTCAGTAGCTTGTAATAATAACTTTAATCGCAATAAGTATAACACCAGCAAGAAAATTTCAATTAAGTTTCTAAACCTACTTACTTATTTATGCACGCCACAATCTTCGGTGTAGAATAACCCTTCCGAAAAAGTATCTTGCTTTAGATGTACATATATCGCTGATTCATAGTAGAAATTAATTTGGTTATACTTTAGGTATTGACTATACTAACAAGGGAAGGGTCCCCGGTGTCAAATTCAGATCTTAATTAAACTTGGTACGTAAGTAGAGTATACACTCTGAGAGGGTGAAACAGCCCTTGGAAAATGCGCAGATTTCCAGTCTTCTTGATTTAATTCTTGAACGGAAATAGATAGAATAAAAATTTAAATGCAAAAGTTATACCTATTCAAAAGGTCTTTCAGTACACATGAATGCGGTTTATGCTAAGGCTGGTTATAGTAATATGGAATCAAAATTAACGCAAGTTGTTCATCATTAACATCCTTTATTGATTTTTAAGCATATTCAATTATACAGAGTGTTTCAAATGTGAATAAATTATACATTTATGAGTTGGTATGGTAATGAAAATCGTCAAAAAAAATGCTTAAAGCATAGACAGTTTTCGCACCAAGAACATCAAATGAATGCAAAAGTATCACATTGAAAGCAGCGTGGTAGAAACGGAAGCTCTTGTTTTCAGAAAGCAAAATTCGTGGAATGTTTGAATAGTCCAGGTCGATTCTCTATATATCCGCATCTCTATATTTCGCAACTGCAAATTACCATCACAGTTTGAGATAAGGCAGAAAATGGTCGCATAACTCCTTCTATTGCCGATTGCAGTATATGTACTTCAATCAAATTTAATTAAAATTGGTAATGAGAAGGAAATTGAGCTACCTAAATTGTTGTAGGAGGTGGAATTATATAGATTAAGTGTTTCTCTCTTCTGATATACATATGTAGATGCATAAATATAGTACATACGTGCGTAGCATAAAATATAAGTTCTTACGTTAATATCACCTTTGAAACACTTTGTATAATTGAATATGCTTCAAAATCAATAAACGATGTTAATTATGAACAACTTGCGTTAATTTTCATTCCATATTACTCTAACCAGCCTTAGCATAAGACGGTGGCGCTTAAATGTAACACCCTGTATATACTGCATTCACGTGTGCTGAAACGCCTTTCGAATAGGTACAACTTTTGCATTTAATTTTTTTTTCTATCTATTTCCATTCAAGAATTAAATCAAGAAGACTGGAAATCTGTGAATTTTCGGAGGGGTGTGTGATCATCTCAGAGTGAATTTCAGCGCAAACAATTTTTTTTTATTTTCAAGTCTCAACATACTCTACTTACCTACCAAGTTTCAGTAAGATCTGAACTTGACACCCGGGAACCTTGCCTTGTAAGTAATTGCGCTTCTATATAACTGTGTATATTCCTGTCCTCAAATAAACACAACAAATTTGATTTGGCTAATCGTATCTAAAGCTAATTATCAGTTGATTTTAATAGTATATTGCATAACGAGAGTTGTAAGTAGCTTATTACATGCTAGTAGAAAAATTGCGCGCGAGCCGCGTAGCGGCGAGCGCATTAATTCTACGAGCATGTAATAAGCTTACAACTCTAGTTGTGTACTATACGTTTTCTACGAGCAAATTTCTACGAACGAATTTACCAATTTACATTGTTTGTTGTACGCCAGTCCATTGCTAGTATACCTTTTCATATCTTTCTCTTGATTTTTCTGGTAATAGGTTTTTGGTAGTGTTCGCAGCTAACTGAATAATATTGGGTGGTGTATTACTCAATTCATTTTCGCTATCCGATGAACTCATTTCAGTTGTTTATTTTAAAATATGTAAATGTATATTCCGATAGCGGACAGCGAGTTTTGATTAGTTTTAATCTGTCAAAATTATGGACGGGTACTAAATCGTTTCCATGGTTATTTGATTGTTTTTATATAGAACTGAAGCGTAATTTTTTTATTACGTGCTAGTCATTACATGTCAGTAGCTTGTAATGATCTGTTTACTTAGCAACCAGATAGTAGGTAATAGGTAATTTACTAGTAAGGGAGTAGAAAAAACATCTTATTGGACATACGACCTGGTGGTCTTGTAAAATTAGAGATTTTTTTAGTACTTTGGCATTGATTAGTTTTTAATTATTAAATGATATTGAATATAGTTCAGAAGTTTTAATTGTTTTAAGAAATGTCTATTACTCGCATTAAATCCTTAGTCTTTGATTGTAGCTCTATCGTTAAATCAATAGAAATTTTGATTGACGGTATGTTAATGTGGATAAAAGGAGCACATTTTAAAATTAATTTGACTTATACAGGATGTCCCAAAAAAGCGTACCACATAATTATCACTTTTTTTAAATTGAATAATCTACTTATTTCTATTGAACTGAGTGTACTTTCAGATGCTTCGTTCACACCTAAAATAATGCGACGTTGCCAGGTTATTCAATTTTTTTTTTTGCCGAAATCACTATTTTAGTTAAACTTTAATTCCCGCATTGGTTAGACTTTCTGCAAAATTTCATTAAAAATAAATGAAAAATTATGCGGGAATTAAAGTTTAACTAAAGTAGCGATTTCGGCAAAAAAATATAAAAAATTCAATAACCTGGCAACGTCGCATTTTAAAGCAAAATTATTTTAGGTGTGAACGAAGCATCTGAAAGTACACTCAGTTCAATAGAAATAAGTAGGTCATTCAATTTAAAAAGCGATAATTATGTGGTACGCTTTTTTGGGATATCCTGTATAAGTTAAATTAATTTTAAAATGTGCTCCTTTTATCCTCATTAACATACAATCAATCAAAATTTCTATTGATTTAACGATATAGCTACAATCAAAGACCGGAGTCTTAAATGGACACCCTGTATATGTATTATTCTAAGATGTATGCATAAATAGCTGTAAATACTCTTCAACAACGTTCAAATCTGACAAAATTCTTGCAAGTAATCGAAATGTTGCCATCAGAAGTATATGCTGTTAAATTTGGGACTTCTTATAAAAAAAAACCTTCACATAATTTTAAGACACAACGAATATCCTATTCTATAATTTTATAATTTTTGCAATTATTGTTTCAACATTTTGTATGAGAAAATAATTACCTACTAATTAATCATAAATTTTCTTTTTTTGTAATTAGTTTGGATAGTTTAGTCTAGTACACCATATTTATTTTCTATATAGATATACATACATATATTCACAATTCGCTTTGTTTAATTTTTTTAAACGCTTGCTACCCTTTGGCATGCGGCTAAATGGGTTATTACAATTGCCCAGTTATGTTTACCTGAATAATGAGTTAGGATGGAAAGCCTATAATGCACATGTTTTATTGCAGTTAAAGTCGTTACTTTTGCCCTCGATAGTACATATTTCTGTTTTCTTTATCCTTGTGGTAAAATCAACCAAGAAACGCTTTTCAATACGTCATTGGACTTTGCAAGAAGGTATGATACAAATGAAAAAGTTAAAGATGAACCCACATGTATAACTATAAAAAGAAAAAAAACTATTCTTTTAAATTAATAATTATTTAAAATTTGATTGTGTACATAGATTTTATTTCGAATTGTTTTGTTAATATACTTTTCGGCTACTGCCGTGCATTTTCTTTCTCTGTGTTGTTTTAGCGGAGGTTAGTTATGAGGTTAGTGATGATCATCTATCGAAATCTGTTTATTTCTACATTTTATATAACATATATGTATATACATATATACATTTTATATAGTGCATTTTCTGTTTATGTAATTGATAAAAGAAGATGAGATTGCACAGTTCCCGGACGTTTCGTAACACAGATACACTGTAGTGATAAGTGCTCCAACAAGGGCTCAACTTACGAACATTAAATATGTTCAATATCTTCAAGATGTGTAATTTCCTTCCAGTAACTGCAGGCCACGCGAAAAAGAAATAGAAACAAAAACGTTGTAGAAAAAAAGAGAAATGGAAACTAGACTGAGAAACGAAAGGAATATTGGGTTTCTTCTTTGCGGAGAATGAATCAAGTTTTCAGACATCCCCCAAAATTGCACCTCTTGTTTTATTTTTTTACTGCTCATCTAATGATTTTTTGGGCTACCTCAGCTAGAGCCTGGTGTCTCTATGTAACACTCTTAATTCTGTATTTTGGTTCTCGTTTGTATGTTGACCTGCAAGAAAAACTTTTAGCCCAAAAAGCATATAAACTGATGTGTTCTGAAACAGGGTTAGATTTACATATGTGACTAATTGTTTAACGGTGAATGTAGTTCTAGACAAGTTTGGACTGAAATCTATACAGCTCTAAATGAATGGATTTGTGAAGTTTACCGATTAAGTCAATTTGTTCTATCAAGTTCTCTTTAAGATAGCTGAATACTTGTGCATCATTCTTTTGTAATTGAGGATCGTTGGCTGAAAGTGTGCGAGCTAGCAGACACAGTAGGCATTTCTAAAAGTGCGATACATCGCATATTACCTGAAAATTTGGACACACTCACACTCGAGCAAAAACAGTGTCGTGAAGATGTTTCAATTGAGTGCTTAGCAAAGTTTCGCAGGACCGAAGCAGAATTTTTGCATCGTTTCATAAACATAGATCAAACGTGGGTTTATCATTTCACACCCGCGACAAAAGAACAATCTAAACAATGGACTGAAAAGGAGAACCGGCTCCAAAGAAGGTGAAGACCGTTCCATCTGCAGGCAATGTCATGGCGTCTGTTTCTTGGGATGCGCGTTGGATAATTTTTATTGACTATCTTGAAAAAGGCAAAACTATCAACAGCGAGTATTATGCGAACTTATTGCAACTTTTGAGTGAAGAAATAAAGCAAAAACCGCGGTATTTGGCTAAGAAGAAAGTGTGGTTTTATCAAGAGGATGCACCAGTTCACAAGTCCGTAATTGCAATGGCCAAAATTAATGAAGTAAAGTTTGAATTGCTGCCTCGTGCAGCCTATTCGCCAGATTTCAGCCCCTGGAATTATTTCCTGTTCCCAAACGATGAAGAAATGATGTCGGCTGTTAACGAGTATTTTGAGGAGCAAGACGATTTTTATTATAAAAAGTTTATCCAACTTATTGAACATCGCTGGGAAAAATGTATCGAGCTAAAAGAAGATTATGATTAAAAATAAATATATTTTTTTCCAAAATTTTTGTGATTTCCTTGTTGGGTCGGGTACTCCTGGGACCACCGTCGTAATTAAATTTATTTTTTTATTTTATTTTATTTACGCAAAATAAATAATAACTACCAATAATATTTTTATTGTTACAGTTGGATATTAGGCGATTTCCTCTGCAAGATGTATCATTTCACCACATCCCTCAGCTACACCGCCAGCATATTCATTTTGGTCGTGATATGTACAGAACGTTATTTCGCAATCATCTATCCAATTACCTGTAAGCAAATACTGACGCCGAAACGCCTAAGGGTGAGTATCATGGTACTTAGCGGCTACATTAGCGCTCTACGCTCTCGATGTAATACCTGTTCATATTAAACCGTAGTATATTGAGTATAAAGCGCGTATATGGTCTTATCTTATCACGAGGGGCTGCTGTGTGCGTAGAAAATGTTGCATAATTTATCGGTACACTTTTTCAGCGCGTAATGTGTAAAAGGTATTTGTGCGAAATTAAATTACGCCCAGGAGATTAGGTTATGTCTTGATGAGCGAAAGCCTCGATCCATGTATGCGCGTATCTAGAAAGCTTCCCCAGATAATTGAATAAATTTTCTTAGATTTAATGTGGGGAATGTTGCCACTAGTTTGTGGATTTCTATGTAATAGGTAATAAACACACTAAATTTTATTAGTGTCTGTTGATGTTAATATGAAGTAGCATGTTCTGCATTATTATGCAAATGGCTGATTTAATCTCACAATGAGCATTTATTTTCATGGATGTATTATGATGCTTATTTATGTACATATTAGGCAGTTTACTAAAACATGCCCGTAATATTACTACACACACCTATCTTTCGGGAATAAAGAAACTTTATTGAAGTTTTATTGACGAAAATAAAAATTCATAATTTAATCTATCGCCGGGATGAAGTAGTAGAAATCGTAGAAATATGAGCGCACTATATTCCGTCGCCTATGTTGCACTATGCATATTTTTGAAACAAATTATCATTTATCTCCTACTTTGAGCTTTTATTGTTTCCAAAGAAATCCAAATTGAAACAAATTTCAGGTTGCAGCTTTATCGATTGACAAAAACGTTAGAAATTCTTCAACTTTCATCAACTTTTCTTTGTACAGTCGAAACAGTCGTAATCTACCTCTCAAGTAGGTAAACTTTTGGTCTTCTGTGTGCAACACTTGGACGAATTTTTGAAAAATTCAAGGATATAATAACATTTTCTTGCTTGATACTTTTCATATTTAATGTTGTCTTAGATGAACGTTTCTTCTTTTCCGTCAATGCGTTTCCCTTTTTATGGTGTTCACGAATGTGGCTATTCCAGAGATAGAAGAAAAAGTAATATTTAATATATGTACATTACATAACCACCAATAAAGAACAAATGTTCTAATCGCACTCTTTATATTTTATGCATTTAAACAACTTACGGTCATGTGACCTTGGAATCGAATAACTAACCTGTCCGAGTAAAACGGAATCAAAGCAGAAATAACACAGACCGTCCTACCTTGATACGATTCAAACCAAGCCATTCAACTAGCATAATATTGAGACATTTTTCAAAACCTTAAATGATATATTTCAGAGAAATTCTGCGGTTACAGAGCCCTCAAAAATATTTGATTTAGACAAAACTTGTACCATTACCGCACACACGTTAAAGAAATTGCTGCTAAAGCTATGTCATGGCTAATAAAATATATACAGTACAAGTAAAAATAAAGTGCACAAGATATACAATAATAAACGCCAAGCTTTTGCTTGTCAGAAAGTTTTCGCCTCTAGCGTGGTTGACACGTCGAGTTACCGTGACCTTCTGGTATCCCCCAGATACTCTCTTTGCTGCTATAGAAGCCACTTATATTAGTGGCGAAACGCCGAGTTTTTTATTGTATATCTTGTGCATTTTATTTTTATGTGACTGTATTTTACTAACCATGGCACAGCCAACACCCGGAAACCCTCGTAATATGGGGAGCAAGTATTGGTTATCACATACAGCATTCATTGTATTAATTAGTAGTGGCAAGACACCATCATAGAGATCTGGACCATACAAGCCTTCAATATCATTTTTCAAATTTCTCAAATAACATGATATTTACATGTTCCGATTGGTACACTAGAATTAGCCAATCCTGGAGTTTAGCTGACAAGTCATTTTTTTGCGGGACATACTAGCTACTTGGCCTTGCATGCAACACATTTGTACTACGAAACAAAAACCTACTTTACTTCTTTATGACGAGTATGAAATATACATTTTTTTTACACATGAAATGTTAAAAAAAATACCAAGAAAAAACGGTGTTGCGACCTTAAGATTACTTCGACATTGTAGCAATAAATTGTAAGCCTTGCATGTATCAGCTTTTTGCTCGTTCGAGGTTTATTATTACGCAACTGTAAATTCATAGATTCTCAGAAATTCTGGAGCACTAATAACTACCTAGCAAAGACTAAAACATAAATTTGCCTAGAATATTTGGGAAAGCTTTCGCATCAGTTCTATCAGGACCACCAGGATTTTGAAGAACCTAAGCTTCTCTCTTCCGTGGTCACAGACCGAAAGTTAAACATTAGTCTACATGGAAAAGTTTGCTCATGTGAGATGAAGTAATATACAAGAACAGGAAACAAACAACACTTGATTTTACATCACCGAAAACTATAAGACCTTATCAAAATGCAAAAACTAGAAAGCTAATGAGGAAACCTAGAAATAAGAAATACGATTATAACTGATACACCAGAAGAGGAAACAATACAAAAGGAAGTGGCAAAAAGTAAATCAGAGAACACTAAAATAAAGAAATTACAAACAAACGATAAGAGTAGAAAACGAAACAGCATTTCTAACGAATCAGATCATGAACTTATTATTCAAGATAGCTCTCACAAGCAATTCTCTGTAAAAGTAGAGCAGAAAGAATATTATGACAAGAAAACGACGGAAGATTTGTTATCTCCTCTGCCTACTCTCAAACATTGAACTTGAGATAACTAATTTAAGAATATCTATAACATATGAGAACCATATACTTCTTAGATATAAATTTTCTGTATGTACATACATGTCGCATTACAATAGATAAAGCTTTATTGCTTTTATTTTCTTATGATATCCAATAATAATATATATATTATAGATATATATATATATATCTAATAAATTATAATGATATAATTTATTGAGCATGAAACCAATAATTTAACAATTATTTTTTGTATTGTTCAGTTGTAGTTACTTTGATAGGTTAATTAAATTAATCAATAATTACTGAACTAAATCTGTTTACTACTGTTAACTTTTAAAACTTATCAACAACTCTCCCCTTCCTTTTGTTTTTCTATTTCACCCGCCGCTGAACTCTCGATTTCACTACTTGATATTTTAAAAACTGATTTTTGTAGTTCCAGCTTCAAATTTATCGTTGTTACGCCAAAATGAATGTAATTATGTATTGTGTATGTTTGTGATGTGTTTTTACAATAAATTTTGAGGAATAAAGTTTCACATTATAATCTGGGATTTTTTATATTTCCCTGTACACGTCGTTGGCTGGAGTCTTTTTTTTTAATTAATTAATTAATTTAATTAACCTATCAAAGTAACTAAACTAGTACTGAACAATACAAGTATATATTATTGTTAAATTATTTGTTTTATATTCAATCAATTATATCATTACAATATTTATATTTATGTAATTTAGATAATAGTTTAATAGTTTTTGATATATTTGTAAATGAAAAAAAAGAAGCAGATTAACATTTTTTGTCTCAGTATGTACCACCCTCTGTTATATTTTTCTTGGTGACACAAAAACTGCACCTGCATTGGTTTCCTACTGAAAAGGTAGCTATTTCTCACTTGCTTACAAACGTCCAGCAAATGTACATTAAATGATTCCATACAACAGAATTTACAAAATGATTACAATAGAAATATAAAAAGCAATGATTTTTTCCTTAAACAAAAACGAGACTTGTGCAGTATTCATTGTGCTAAACATATAAAACAATATTATTATCTTATTCCACCTAAATTCTAACATATTTATACCTTTTTGCTCCCCCGAAGACTTTCCACTAGTTTTGAAAATAAATAAGAATCACTAAGAGCTATGTATGTATACTGAAACAAACCTCTGTAGCATTATCCCGATGAAATAATTTTCCACCCACCAACGTTCCTCTTATATTTCCCTTGATGCAGTCACTAAGTTCATTAACTAGTGTAGTATAATACTGGTCCAAGATTGTATATCCCTTGGCATCCCACAAAGTGGTGGCCATAATTTTACCCTCTGAGGGTTGGACCATAATTTGTGTGATGGTGAAGATCCTCGAGGTCGCTACCTTGTTTTAAATTTACGACTCGGGATCAAAGTGGTGAACCCAGATTTCATCAACTGTAAGGAGGTGATCCAGAATTTTTATTGGATCGCTGTTAAACAATTTGAAATTTGCATCTGAAGTCGTGACTGTCTCTCACTATTGTTAGGATGTTAACATTTGGTGTACTCATCTTGCAGACATTTTGAAATCCGAAATAGTCATTGTTTATAGTTCCAATTGTACCGTTTGAAAAACCTGTTACCTTTGTTTAACATCTAGTAGTTAACCGACTACCTTGATTTATCAAGTCACAGACACGACCAACATTTTCCGCCCAGCATCTTTTGCATGTTTGCAAGTTCTTCAACGTCGAAATTGTCGATAGCAATTCTTCACCACCTGATTATCCTCAAGTACACTAACCATATCTTCGTAAATTTATTGTGTATTTCTTTTACAGATATTTAATGACAGGGTGAAGTTTTTCTCCATTTTTCAAAATCTTTGAGCAGCTTCCATTTTAACTTTGTGACAAATGCAGCTACACGAGTTAATTTTGGCACTTTTTTGACAGATAAACAACGAAAGAATTGTGTTGTTGTGTAATGTTTATTTCAACTCCTACTATATTAGGAATACATCCTTCATACACCACTGATTTAAATTAGCCAAAATTCTTGAAATTCAGATTGCTAACAATCCTAACAAAAAAAAATTGAAGTTTGAAGTTCACAATCTGTCTCCAAATCAACCTCCTTTCTCTATAATAAAAATGATATTTACAGGATTTACAGGATACAATTCGCTCGAAAAACGATTCTCTTATTGATTTTAGAAGTTGGCCCGACATCGATGGAATTATTATTATTTTGCACTTTACATTACTTCCTAACACCACCTCCTTGTTAGAGCATTTTGTAATTACCGAGCAATACATTGATTAATCATAATTATTTAAAACTTAATTTTATTAGTTTTATCAAGTTCTTTCACATAGTTCCCTTTAGTGTCTAGTTTTTCAATTCAAAATTGTAACTTTTTCCTGCCTAGTATTTTAAGTGCACATCTGACAGAGTAAAAAACTGATGACATATCATCTACGTAACAAAAGAGATATCTTCTTAAACGCTCGCGTACCCTTTTCAAACGTAAACAAAACGATAGCAAGTATTGTGTTTGAAAAGTGGAACTTCCTAATCGAAAAACACGTGGATGATGTATTTGGTAATATTCCCAACGTTAGTGTTCGGAAAGTAAATATCTAAATCATATAGACATGACATGGTAACAAAAATTATCAGTGCCCAAAAAATCTCGGGTTCTTTTGGCATGTAACATTATAAGTTTAAGGCACGTACGATTTATTTTCCAATAAGAATAAGATAGTGGCACTCCGGATGCTGTAACGCCGGATTTAAGCCGACGTTGATTGATTGAAATACTAAACGTATAATTCTGAAATAGCTGGAAAAAGAAAAATAGCTATAGTAGCATAGGTATGTACGTAAGTGTAGTTTGAAACTATACATTGTTATTTTACAACTACTGTTTTAGTTCATCACGAAAATTTATACTAACAAGGGAACACCGGCGGGTGTCCCCCTCCGATTTCGATAAAGCTTTACAGATCGAAAGAGTACCTCAAAATAAGAGACACGTACTTTTTTTTAATCTGCGTCCGCACGACTTTGGGGTACAGCCCCCTCCAAAGTTTGGACGGTTTGTCAATTTTTGCAAATATTGCCTAAACTATAACAGATATTAAGTTTTTTTCTTGACATAATTTGCAGCATATTGTATGGCCCTAGGGGTGGCGTCGTCCGTATTCGCAAAAAATTAATAACGGGGGACGGGGTACCCCATACTCCCCATTTTTTAAACATTTTTTCTTTTTCTTATTCATCAAAAGGAGGCCGCTTTTACATAGAATACGATGATGTATAACAAGTTTAGAAAATTAATAATTGTAAAAATAGAAAAATAATAATAATACTTCAAAATTAATAAACTTGTCTACCTATTGATATAAATCAGATGAACTATAACAGATATAATTTTCTTTCCTTAACATAATTTCCAGCATAATACATGGTCGCAAGGTAGATATCTTCACAAAAAGCTAATAACGGGGGACGGGGTATCCCATATCGATGGAAAAATAATTCACGACATCGATCTTCAACGGTGGACTTTAGAAGCTAAAGAAAAATTGGACACGAATCGTTTAAAGCAGGACATTGGTGGCTATGGCACTTCAAGAAGGTACATAAAAGTGTATCACGTAAGATAACAAAATTTATTACTCGTTCTACGCGTACTGATATGGAAAACCTAAAGTTAGTAAGCGATACTTTTATTAATGAAGTCAAATCTTATATCACTGACATTGGCCGACGCAATGTATACAACGCTGATGAGAGCAGATTTAATCAAGAAGTACATTCCGGTCGTACTTTAGCTGTGAAGGGTGAGAAAACCGTTCAAGGTATTGTGCAATCCTTGCCCTCTACAACTCATGGTTACACAATTTTGCCAGCCATTTCTGCAGACGGACGCTTACTTTCACCACTATTCAAGTTGCGCAATTATTGTTTCGACCTATAAATGTGTATATTTCTTCTACTGGCTAACGGATGTTTTTCTCTCGAATACCGGGCCAAAGAATGTTCTTTTGATTGCTTCTTGGAGTGGCCATTGTGTTGCCGAACTTCAGCAATTAGTGCCAAAGGACAAAACTTTGAACATTTTAAATATACCAAAGATGCGCAGTCTACACGCTTGTGTAGTATTTGCAATAAACCAGCTATTGTGCGATGTTCATGGTGCAAACAAAATCTAGGTTTTCAACACGTTTACACGTTATCACTAGTGTAATACTTACATAGCTTAATTACTATGTGTATATTAATCTTATTCGCTATTCCAATACATATATACCAATAATCGCATTACAGTATGTCATGTATTTAAACATTTATTATATTTTGAGTTATTATTAGTATTAATAATTTTCTAAATTTATTATACATCACCGTTTTCTATGCAAAAGCGATCTTTTTCTGATGAATAATAAAAAAATTAATTATTAAAGAAGTGGGGGGTATGGGGTACCCCGTCGCCCGTGATTAGCTTTTTGTGAAGATATCTACCTTGGGACCATGTATTATGCTGGAAATTATGTTAAGCAAAGAAAATTATATCTTTTATAGTTCATTGTTCATTTGATTTATATCAATAGAGAAGTTTATTAATTTTGAAGCTTTATTATTATTTTTCTATTGTTACAGTTATTAATTTTCTAAACTTGTTATGCATCATCGTATTCTATGTAAAAGCGGCCTTCTTTTGATCAATAAGAAAAAGAAAAATGTTAAAAAAATGGGGAGTATGGGGTACTCCGTCCCCTGTTATTAACTTTTTGTCACGCAATATGCTGCAAATTATGTTAAGAAGAAAATTTAATATCTGTTATAGTTTAGGAAATATTAAGAAGAAAATTTAATATCTGTTATAGTTTAGGAAATATTTGTAAAAATTAAAAAATCGTCCAAACATTTCGAGGGAGCTGTACCCCAAAACCGTGCGGATACGCAGATAAAAAAAATACGTGTCTTTTATTTTTTGAGGTACTCTTTCGATCTGTAAAGTTTCATCGAAATCGGAGGGGGACACCCGCCGGTGTTCCCTTGTAACTATGTACTTAAAAATAACTTCCAATGTTAGTGCTTCTTGCTATAACCACTAAAGGTGCATATTTTAGAGTACCTATACATATTTACATATTCCATTACAGCATTTTTAATTGACGCTAAAAGCTGCACTTTAAAATTCATAGATCAAATTTTCTCTAACTTGGAGTACGTGGCGTGTTAATTCTAGTTTCATATCTATGTAAGTTAAAAAAATTACAAGTCACATCTAAGCCACCTCTCGCAGGAGATTACTGGAACTTAAAAACTGTTTCCAATGGAATACGGCGTACTTTATTAGAAATATTCGACTTTCAAGTCTACATTTAACTTAAACGTTCTATGTTTGGAGAAGTAGAACATTCTATTGATATGAAAGCATTATTAATTCACAGAAAATTGTACTAAATACATAGCCATAGATGTGAAGATATAGCGGCTTATCAAGCTCTCTTATACATGAAAAATACCTATTTTGGCTCTTTCTAAGTATAAAAATGTTTCTATTACTTTGTTGCAACATTATCAAGTAATAAATAATGTTGCGCTGGTAATTATGTCTCAACAGCGAATAGCAGTCAGCCAATAGTAAGTACACTACCGCCCAAAAATGAGGGATCACAGCGGATATTTGGTGAAACTAAACATATTATATTGCTTTCCACGTTGTGCCCCAAAAACGTATAGCGTAAATTATGGAAAACAATTAAATAAAAAAAATATTTCTCAGAGTAAATTTTGGTTCGGTGAGCTCTCTCTCAGGGGTGTTCACGAGTTTTAGCACTAGTGTATAATGAAATAAATCAACAAACATAAAAAATCACCTCTCTCAATAAGACCAACAAGTCAAAATATCAATTTTATTATAATTCATACAGAAAACAATAATAAAAAAAGTATTAATTTTAGATAATCACCAATACTTAATTTTGTTCAAATAAAACATGTACTTAATCAGAAATGTAGGTACTTAATTTTTAAAAATTATTTAAATTGACATTTCTTATTAGTAACGACCTCTATCGATAGTACTAACAACAAATTTTAAATTAGAAAAACTACATTATCAACCGTCTCTTATTGGATTGAATATTATTTCAAGGTCAACTTAATAATTTTCGGATTCGGTGACTTGGTCAAGCTTTTATATAATTGTACTATTTTATGAATTTATTTAATTAAAATAGCTAGTTTATTTAATTAAAATAGCTAGTCTACGTTTGAAATTTGTATTTAGTGAAAAATAAATATCGGAATGGATCAAAAGATTCAACAATTAATGAATAGGAAAATTCTAACCTTACTTTCGGAAATAAACCTCTATCAGGAATTTCAGCCTTGGAAATGGATATAACCGGATACAAGGACTAGATTAGCCAGTTCTAGGTTTTGGAAAATAAAGTAACCATTAATAAATCAATTCAACATAAAAACTTTCAGATACAACTCATACAAAAAGTGTCGGCGTCCTTTTTATAATATATGTTTTCAGACACCTATTTTGACATAATATTTTACATTGATTAAAAACACTTGGCCGATACAAAAATTTATCTCAATGACATTACTCTGGTAAGTATTTGTTTACTTAATTTTCTGTATTTCTATCGGGATGCCTAAATTATTGTTTAATTTTCACATAAATAAATTAGATTTAGATTTCTCTAAATAATTAATGAATTTCTATGCTCTCCAACCTGGTTAAATCTGTCTGCTGCTCGGTCTCTTGCTCTAATCCGACTGTCTTTGTCACATTGCCCCGAACAACAGCTGATCTCACTGAAGTTTTCCAGCTGGTCTAAAACACTTAATATGTATCTAACCCCTTGTACAAGTATTGTTTTCATTAAAAAAAAATAAAATACTGCTTAAATTGTCTCTATACAACATATTCAAATGAAAACATTTTTTTTTCTGAAACAAACATTTGTTTCTTATAAAATGCAAGAATATTTATAATAAAAGCATAGAACGGAATAATATCTACTATTTTATTATTCTTGAAAATTTACCGCCTTTGAACTGTATATTTTTTTGCAAATATGTGGCAATCGTGAGACTAGTTTTTGGAGGATATCTACTGGTATACTTTGTGAGGCATTAACTAATTGCTCCCAGAGTAGATTCTGAGATGTTGGACAGTGGTGTCGTACATTGCTGTCTAACTCATCCCACAACAACTCGATGGGCTTAATGTCGAGCGATTGTGGCGGCCAAACCATATTTATGAGGACACCTTCTCTTTCTTTCACTTGCGAATAATTTTTGCAAAGTTGGAAGGTATGCTTGGGATCATTGCCCTGCTGCAAGTAAAACCCTTCACCAATTTATCTTACTTACCAAGGAATAGCGTGGTGCTCCAAAATATCTCAATAATTTTTTTTTTCAAAATTCCTTTAATTGGATGCAGATTCCCGACGCCGATAGGTAAATGAACCCCAAACTATCACAGAACCACCTCTATACTTAACAGTTGGAACAACACATTTCGGCAGCATTTTTTCAACACTTCTTCTTCTAACAAAAATGACTCGATTAGCACCGAAGACTTAAAATTTACATATTCATGTCCCAATCTTTATGCTATTTGGCTCATTTCAATAGTTTCATGGATTTCTGGCGGGTATTAGGTCGTGCAATCCAACTTCGTTAACCGCCTCCTCTTCACTGTTGTGAGCGACACCGAATTTGCGCGGCCTTCATTTAACTGTGCACGAATTTCTGGAGCTATTAGGCGTCTGTTTCGTTTAGAAATAAATGTAATTGTTAAATCCTCATTCGGTGTAGTCACTTTGGGTCTTCCGGATCGTCTTCGTGTTGCTGCGGTTCCGCTTGTCTGATTACATTTCACCATTCCTTGCATTTCCCGATAAGTTAATTTCAGTTTGTGTACTATTTATTTATTTATTTATTTATTTATTCTCTCCTTCATTTTACAAAAAAGAAAAAAATAGAAAATAAAAATATACAAACATACAGTGAAGAGAATCACAAGGTTCAATTCAATTGCAACTAAAATAGTTGAATTGCTCTTTCATTGAACCTTGAGTAAAAAAAAAAAAGAACACAAACAGACACGAACGGTACTATTATTCGTAAGGAATTGTTTTCTCTACGTAGGTAGAATTAATATGGCACTACGTGTTACTGGACTTATACGGGGCAAACTACTATCTTAGTTGTATAAATATTTGACATGTTCATAGTTATAATTCTCAAATATACCAAAAAGAAAGGAGAGTTTCTATTTTATTACGGTAATTGAAACAGATCAAAAGAGCGAGTAATTATACCGCTTATTATCGAAGTGGTAATAAAATTAATGGTGTATGGGCCTTTCCATAATAATATTAACGTTTAATTGTAATGGTAATGTTACATTGGATGTTAAAACTCAAAATATGTAGTACTTATGACAGTGTTCAAAATAATGGTAATTGTAGTGATAATTGTAAATCATCGTGTTAACGTTCAAAACTATTTTGGATTTCTTAACATTATGGTTAACATCTACTGTATTTGCATGCAAAAAGAAATCTAGTACTGACGGTATTCATCCCGGTATGATTGAGGATGCTTTTCCTGTTATCGGTGAAACATTGCTGCAGGTATTTAGTGAGTCCCTCACAACAGGTGTTTTTCCGAGAATTTGGAAGACAGCTACTGATGTTCCTATACCTAAGGTGAATAATGCAAAGAAGTGTGAGAACCTCCGACCTGTTAATATGATGCCCTCTATGGAAAATATCATTGAACAGGTTGTCAAAGAACAATTGGAGGAATTCATCGAAAAAAATTAAATTTTAGCTGACTTTCAGTCTGGATTTAGGAGAGGTCACTCTTGTGAAACATCTTTAAATTTAGTACTTGCAACTTGGAAAGAGGAAATAGAGAATAATAACATAGTCGTATCTGTTTTTGTTGATTGATAGAAATCGTTTGATAAGAAACTTCATAACTACGGAATTCGAGGTGTTGTCTTCAAATGGTTAGAAGATTATCTAATAGGAAGATCACAAGTAACTAAATGCGAAGACGGAACATCAGAACTCAGAGAGGTTTCCCTAGGGGTCCCACAGGGTACAATTTTGGGTCCGCTATTGTTTATTTTGTACATTAACGACTAATTATACCGACTACTATAACGGGTTACTTTCTTTTTACTGACATATTTTGCGCATGCGCAAACAGCCGCATCTGTAGCACTATCTAACTTTGCTGTTTCAGAATATGAGAGAGTTGGGCAGATCTATAGTTTTGTGTACTAATTAATGATACAACTTTCCGGATTGATTGGAAACCTTAGTTACCGGTCTGGAAATAGTCTGTGAAGCAGCTTGTTATTAGTATTCTTCGCAAAACGACGTCAAAATTGTCGCTAGTTCTGTATGTGAAATTTCTAAATTTGAATTGAATTTTCATATGTTCCTTACGTATTTGAAAGTCGTAATATTCTTGATAGCTGTTAAATCTATTGAAGTTATTTAATGCTAGAATTTTTTTCTTTTGATCCCGTTACTTTTCCTTTGTTTGGTTATAATCTGTTGAATACCTTATCCACACCTTTTATTCATATATTTTTTAATAATTTCAAACAGAAAAACACAAATAAATATGACGACGTGTCAACCACGCTAGAGGCGGTTTTTGCCTCTAGCGTGGTTGACACGTCGAGTTACCGTGGCCTTCTGACGCCCCTCACCTACCAGAAGGTTTTCGCCTCTAGCGTGGTTTACA
>SMLS01061459.1:0-23348 GCA_004785975.1 Popillia japonica
GATTTGTGTGGTGGTTATTGAAATAAATATATGGAACACATAAACAACATATATGGAACACATAAAGTTTACTAAATAAGGACTGATGCTTCTTGCATCATCTGCAACACTCATGAATTGGAGATACTGCCACACTTTCTGCGAATGTGTCCTATTTACAGGCATCTACGGGCACATTATTTATTGCCTGGATGGGAGATCACTGTTGGCAATACCCGATAAACAGCAGATGAACTCCTGGTATTACTACATTTATTGTGCTCTCCGAACACAGTCATTTATTATTACTGAATAATTCATTAATGTTGGGTATTTGATTAAACACATTTTTATTATTCTATTCTTTAATTTGATCTTTTTCCTATTTTAATATCATCATAATTCAAGATTTTGTTCAATGTTTAAGCAGAATAAAGATATTTTATTCTATTCTATAATCAGCGAGATTGAATTTATAAATGACTTAAACAAGTTACTGCTATTGCTAATCACTAACTACAGTGTTCATATCTAAAATGGTGAGCAAAAATGTGGCATAACGTTAGCAATAATATATCATTTTTCTTGGGTATTCGCTGCTTCATTCATAGATAGCGTTCACAAATGCTAAAACGGAGAATGTGGATTTCACAATCTAAAAAAAGTCGTTCTTTAGTCCAAATTTACTTCGATAATCTTAATTTTTATTTGTACCACTGCTGTATGTATGTTATTAACGTACCGCAACAAATGTATTTAGATCCAGATTAAGTATACCCACAGCTGCTATTTGCGAATTTCTCTGCGCTCTCTGTATGACTAAGCAGATAGCTTTCCGCAGACCTGGTTGCTTTTTAACCCACCATTTAGAAGCGTAAGCTGCATCAGCCACGCTTAGAGACTGAATTGATATCAATTGCACAAAATTATTAGTCTGTGGAAATTATAAAAGTATCTTATTCACCTGATTAATTATTAATTGTCCAGCTACACAATATAGGAACATTTCTCCTAGCGCACCGACTATGTACGGTACAATTCTTAATGAAGTGGATGGTGAAAATCTGGAATTAGTTGAATTAATTAATCAATAATCTTAAACATTAGAAATTAGTCTTACCCTGTATTCGATGACAGAAATAGAGAAGCACAAACTGTAAGGATTATAGTTACAATTAGAGATACCAGTATTGTACTGAGGAGGTTACCAATTTCCTTAATAAATCTAAAACGGAATAAATGTAAACAAAATTCTCAATATGAATTTAAACCTTACTCCAGAACTAGGTTGTGTTGCTTCACTATAATACCAATAAATTCCAAGACATCCCCGTCGTCTCCATCGACGGTTTCGTCTATCGGTAAAATGTAGAAAGCGTATTTTATCTGTTCGAATTCTTGATAAGCACTCGCTAATAGTAGAAGCGACATCGTGTCGTAATATAGTATTCCCATCATTACCCAGGTAATGCAGAGACTTTGGGCTGTATAAGTATATACGTAGCAATAGTTATTTTCCACTTCACAAAAACTAATCCACGTCCATGGCAGTATGGTTCCTTGTAGGAAAACAATTTTGAAATAGTACCAAACAGTACCAAATACAAGTAGGCATATATAGATTTGTATAAATGTCACTGTAATCAGTCGAATATCCTTCACTTTTTTCTGTGCTACTCTTCCAAATTTATCCTCCGACCAAAATTTATCCAAGCAATCGATGACGTGTCGGTATTTCTGTCTGTTTACAAAAAGGTCCATTTCTTTAGTAATTGCCTGAAAGATTTATTCTTTATAGTCACCTGTTTTATGTAGTGAGTATGTTACCTGGTAAAGAATAGCAATTCCGGTCACGTTATCAATGACATGAGCTATTTCTGTTATCGTAAAAATTATGCAGTATATGAGCGATGCAGTCAAAACAAAATAACTTATTATTGATGTTGCATATATCACCTTAGCGAAAATTGTTGGCTTCAGAGGATTTGCACCCTTTATGGTGAGAAACCGCAGCGAATACTTCTCTAATAGATCCATTCTCTTTCTTGGAATAGTACAAAACCGTTACTGCATACAATTTTATTTAAGCATACTTAAATGATGCAAGATTTAAATCAATATTACATAATTTCACCACGTATGGGTGTCATTATGCTAGATTGAGATAACTATAACATATGATCGTTTGCTCCTCATTTAAAATTAACCTGAAAATTGTTGGGAATATTGTATAAGGTGGATACGGTGGTCTGCGTTTGTACTACAGTTAAAGCATGTAACAAACCATTTCATCTTCTTCGCCTAATAGTATTCCCAATTTGAAATATTTAGAGAAAAATTAACCCACGTATATTGTTTAGTTTCGTCTTAGATATCTCATATTTGCGCGTGTTTTCATTAAACGCCCCATTCAAAAATGCTGCACGATACCGGGGATTTTACTGTATATACACAGTTCAAATAAATCTTTTATAATTGAATTATGCATTGACATGAATGTCATTTGCGCATAGGTGACCTAGATTGTAGTGTCGTATTAAGAAACGTTGACGCTATATTATTTAAGTTTTGAATCGTTAAGATGGCATTAATTTCTAACTAGCATATATTCAGATTAATTTTACGTGGGAACCAACAAACTAACATTTATTAATCAGTATGCAACATTCAACTCATTGTTTAGGGAAAATAATACTAAAAAAACCGTTTAGAACTTTTCAAGAAGAAAGAATTTAAGAAATCAAAGCTTTGTAGTCGCATTACATACATAAATCAGATGCTAAAGAGGTATAACATTTCCTGAAAACTAGACGTCGACACGCAATGGTAGGTTGCTGCTAACAACCTTAAGCTGTCTGTCAGCTAATATTTAATTAAAAAGGCAGTTGAAGTTTCTGGCAAAGCTAGAGAGTGTTGAAATTTCTTTTGTTGTTTTATTTATTGTTACTAAAACTAAGACCTGTTTATTCTTTGGGCAGTATTATTATAAATTATTTCCTATTTCATAGGAAATAATTTTCCCATGCAATAACTCCCATTTTTTCGGTGGACGTAGTGGTAAAGCGACCGTTTCGTGATGAGAGGTAGATAAATAGCTAGATATTTATTTATAAAGACAAGCAATTGAGAAAAGTAACATATAACAAAACAAACAAAAATACAAACATAAGAAATAATAAAATAAACTAGGTGTGACGACACAGGCACTATAGGTACTGCACAGAAATAAATGTTTGCAAAGCTAATGATTTAAAAATTCATCAATTGAGTAAAATATATGCTGGAGGAGGTGGTCTATAAGATTTTTCTTGAAGGAAGTACGCGTCTGAGACAACTTAATATGGCGAGGGATTTTGTTGTAAATTCTGATGCTCAAGCTGTCAGCTCCATCATAAGTAATTTGCAGAGTATGGAGTGGCGGATGAAAGTCGTCTTTCGCCCTAGTGTTGTGGTCATGAACTTCTTGTTTGTTATGTACACGGATTTCTTATCATAGATGTGACTCCCAGCTTCTAGCAAATACAGGGTGTCCGCGATATACAAAGCATGCTTTTAAGGGATGATAGCTACAACGATTTAGAAACAAAAACGTATAATACACCTTGGGTCTATATGTAGGCGTAAACGAGAAAAAAAATATTTCTAAAAAACCTTATTTGGTCAAACTGTACAAGAAAACTCATCCATATTGCTTCTTAAATAACCAAAAAACCATATCAAAAATTTAGGGTTGAAAATAACTGAAAACAACGATGAAAACGAATTATTTAATACTTTGAAATTGAAGCGTGCTGTTATTTCTCTTACACCATACTGTGCACGTATTCAATAGAAGCACAGATGCAAGCCAAGCATCATCTGTTTATACAACCTTGAACTACATTAGACTATTGTATCGTACGAAGTCAATGGCCATACGTTTTAAAATAAAGGTACCTTTGCGTTTTTTTTAATAATGTTATGACAACAAAATCGATGTTATGTGGAAGTTAGTGAAAAGGGCGTATTTAAGAGCAGCCTCCGATCGGCAAATGAAAATTTAAGTTGAGGGAAAGTCGCATTCAGTGAAAACAATGTAATTAGTGCAATTATGTTATGGCGCTTTAAGCTGTTTCGTCAAGGCTACTACAAAATTGAGTTCTTTTCTTTTATTTGTGATAAATTGGTAGTCCTAAAAAGGACTTTTTTGAGAGACAGGAGAAAATGTATTACAGGAGGCTCGATGTGTTGCCCATTTTCAAGAACACACGCATGTAATCGTCGGGTAAATCCTACACTGATCGGCTGCCGGTGTACAGTATGCGTCGAAGTTTGTGACATGAGAAATAATTTTTTTCTCGTTTACGCTTACAGATAGACCCAAGGTGTATTATATGTTTTTGTTTCTAAATCGTTGTAGCTAGCATCCTTTAAAAGCATGCTTTGTATATCGCGGACACCCTGTATAGAGATGGAAGAGGTAGAATTCGAAGTTAAATACTACTTAAATACAGGTTAACGAGATTCTCGGAAGTGTAATCCTACCATCACACTTAACACGGCTTTCTGCTTCAGAAAGACTAGATCTGCATTTGAGAACGCACCCCATAAAAGAATACCGTATCGAATTCTGGGCTCTACTTCCGAGTAATATAACGAGAGCAAAAAATTCTTGGAAAGTTATGGTCTTAGGCAGCGGAATAAGTATATTTTACTAGAGACAACATTTTTGATAAATTTTCACATTGAATCTTCCAAGAGAGAGTGAACTCCCAGAAACTTTACCCTATCGCCTTTGTAGAGATCTTCGTCCGTTATTGTCAGAGTAACGTTCGGTACATTTCTTTTACGGGTGTGTAAAATCATATAACTTTTCCTTACTAAGCGATAATTTATTTTGACTGAACCAGTTATTTAAAATGGTCAACAGATTTTTAAGGTTCAGGCATGAATCTTCAACGAAAATGGAAATGTCGCCCGCGTACAAACTAACAAATACTTTCGTTAATAAATTCACAATATCAATAAACATAATAAATAGCACTGACCCCAACACTGATCCTTGTACCACACCGTTATATACCGGCAGGCTGTCTGAATTCATAAATTTTATCTCGCCTCTGGCGTCTTGATAGCGAACTCGCACGAATGGAAACCTATCGAGAAGATAAGATGAAAACCATGATTCCATAGGATTCCAACTTCTTCAGTAGTATTCCGTGGTCAACACAATCAAATGCCTTACCCAGATCGCAAAATATCGCGATCGGCGTCTTTCTCAATTCAATGCATCTGAGGACTTCGCTGTAAAACTGCAATAATGCCGATGATGTCGAGTAGTTCTTCCTAAACCACCGATAATATCGAATATTTATCCAGAAATATGTTCAATCTATCCAAAACGCAGTACTCCAACACTTTTGATATGGCAGATGTCAGTGCCACAGGTCTATAGTTGCTGACGTCTTCTCTATCCCCCTTTTTATATAGCGGAACAATGACTGATGTTTTCAATGCATCCGGAAATATACCTTCTTCGAGTGATAAATTTACAAGATTCGTTAGCATCTCCACAAAAAGCTCTTGAAATTCTTTGATAATACTACAAGCCAAGTCATCAGAGCCCGCAGAAAATTTGTTCTTCAGATTAGACATGATATATAAAAGTTCATTTAGTGAGACAGGTAGAACAACATTGAATTTGGTAAATTCGGCAAGCTCGAACAGAAAGGCACTGCTGGAAGTTGTTCTTTAATAGTGGTAATACTATCGATGAAATAATTGTTAAACGCAGTAGCGACTACTTGTTGGTTTTCAATGTGTGCATTGTCCACCTGAAGAACGGTGTTGGCACAAGTTACGAAATCTGTCTTGGTAGAATCCTTTATAATTTTCCACATAGCATAGCAGAACAGGTAACCCAGAATAGCGGAGATCCAGTCCTAATTGTGGTGTTATAGCATCTCTGACAAAACTGGTTCCTTGGCCGAGCAGTATTCGTTGTCGGGATACAAGTGCTAGCTCAAAATTCATTATGGCCAGATAGGATTGTAACAAAGTCCAAACAGGTATATAACACACAAAACTACGCAAGCAAAGCTGAAGCTACATCCATGGCAGATAAAAGATATGTCCGCTTCCTCAAGGTGATGTTTGCCGGAAAAGGTATCATATGTTTGTGTGTTGGTGATGAAAGAAATTATAGATCAGAGTGTCTGTGGGGTGATGGTGCTGATTTGGAAAAGCCACAAATGCCACATATGTGGCTTCTTCATTAAATATGATCTTGATGTTTTGCAAACTGTATTTTGCTAAGTATACAGTTGCAGAAAATGCTCTGTAGAATAACGCTATAACCGAACTAGGTGAAAAAACTATGATTTTTCACTGTTGCCATAGCTGAACACGCGTCAATGAGGACGTAAAAGAGTTACATATGTTATCTGTGTAGTTTTGATCTACTATATTCAGTTTTGTAGACCATTGTGAGGAAGTGTGCAAGCAACAGATATTGCACAACAATATCTCTTCTCATCTAATCTGTCATTGCAGAATTCCAGCAATAACATCATTAATAAGCTTCGTTAGCGTCTCCATTCATTAGCGAAAGTCCAATGTACATATACCACCATGTGAGAAGCTGCTACGAAGCCTAACATTTTGAAGACAAACAAATGAAGTTTTGTCTAATTTTTGACAATAAATCTGATTTGGAGACGCCATCGTATATTTACTTTTCCGCCTGAAACTCAAAACAGAAATTCAGCTATTTGATCATTTGTATTGCTATGAAGATCTTGGTCACCTCGATCTGGTTGCCTACCAATGTGTTCAAATCCTCTCTCTGATCCACGACTTCTTTAACTTGCGAAGGTCATAGGTATTTGCCTTGCTTTTTGGTTGGTGTGATGTTAAGCTAAGTGCAAAAATTGGGCAAAATTTGTTTCAATCTTTGGCATCTTGCAATCAAACGGCAGCTTGACTCTCCCATAAAGAATTTGATTTTTTTATTTTTATGAACACATCAAGTCTGTATGGCAATTCCTTCAGTCAGAAAAATGAAGTTTGTGTGTCTAAATTGGTAGAATTCCTACTTGAATCCAAATCCCAATTCCCATTGCTTACGTTTCCATTTTTTGAGGTGAACCTTCACCATCCCCTTTGTTTGAAGTGAATTTAAAGTTTCATTGCTATGCATGTAATGCATTTTAGCAACTAATTTTATCCGAGGTTTCAACGCCATTTAATCTAACCTTTCCAAACGTATGGCTACGATCAGATTAAGAACGGTAAGGAAAGAATTCCTGCTTGTATTTTCATATCACCCTAAAGATTTCAATATTTTCAAGCTATAAAAACTTCTAAATTATATAAAAGCTACCTACAATCCGGAAATTTATACTGGTGTAGGTACATAATGTACATACCTCAATACGGTACAACTTTATTACTCCGAATGTAAATAATAACCCTGACGCCCATTATGTTCACATTGTCCAAAAGAGGAAACGCATAACACAATACCGTCGGGATGGAAGGACCGCTTAAAATCCCCAAAAACGCTATGCCTTTTATTTACTCTTGAAATTGAACGTATTTTATTTATGGTCGTCGGAATCTAAATAATTGAATTATGCAAATATTTCCTGAGAGCTGTGTGGCTTCGGTCTGACTTCAAACGATTTAAAATATGGAGCATACCGCCAAAACCATAATATCGATTCTTCAGGAATAATTTATTCGTTACTTGTTACACCTAACACAATTTACAATCTCTCGTTTGAACAAGGTGCTCGCTCCAATCAAGCTAAATATTAATGGAAGTTTTTGTAACTGTTTGCTATAAATCTATCTTTGTGGATGTGGATACATTTCAGCGGAGATTTTGGTAAACGCATAAAGAATATTGATAGCTTTTTTTCTAGTTTTTATTTATTGATAAGAAAAAAGTTTTAAGCCTATATCACTCAAGAACTGCGTTTTATTTGATTTTTTTGTATGTGAAATGATAAAAGAAAAACAAAACCTAACATTTGGAATGAAAATTACATAAATATGGATTGTTGCTTTTAGGCAACATTGAGGCATGTGTCCAATTTGGTCCTGTCGGACAACTTTTGGAGGTACATGCTGGGCAGATCCCTTGTGTTTTTTAATATCGATCTCGACCTGCAAAGATCGTCGACTAGATATGCTAGGCTTTATATGCGTTTTACAAAGGTTCACTGCAACCTCCTGACGAAAATCTGCCGAGGATAAGCGTTTTCATGAAATCCCTTTGTATTCAAAAACAGCGGCGGTTTCTGTATAGGAGCACATGAGCACGTGAACCCCTAAACAGATCCTCGATTACAAACTAATAAAATGTATTACTCAATCTTAGTACATTCGGGAATTATAACAGAAACGTAGACAATTCAAACACAGAAACGTAGACAATTCAAACTATACTTTTCTATACATCGCATTTTTGACGCAGGACGCAGCACGTGCTCCGAGCAGGCGGGGCTACGTTGATTTTGTAGGGATCTGCGGCCATAAGCGACGAGGCGGAGGTGGAGAGGGATACGGCAAATATCATATGAGCTGGAGCACATATGAAGTGTGCACCCGCACAATATGTGCTGTTGTTTTCCAATTTAAAATTTAAAAATTCCCGCCATTCAGTAATAAGTAGCTGTTAGAATATATTAGTTCAGGTGTTGTTCATATTTGATGCATTACTATTGTGTCCGTCAATAAATAAATAAATCAACTAGGTGTATAAAACTTATCATTTATTGCAGAAACGCGTGAATAACTACATGTGTGCGATTTGTTATGTTTTCGGTTCATGTTAAAGTTTTGGTATCGATCGACGTCGATGTTCAAATATCGTGTTTTACCGATAAACTATATTATACTTATATTATTATCTAGATAGTTTTTCCACTTGTTAGGTCAATGATAACACTTGCAATTCGAAGTTAAATTTATTCCAAAACCTTTACAATATATATAATCTGGTTTTCGTAACAACAATTTAAGATATTTTGATATATAAATTTATAATCATAACACTAATGCTCCTTATATCAATGTATTTTTTTGTCAAGCTCTAACAATTCTGTTCAAGGACTAGGGGAAAAACATGGCAAAAAAAACCTAGTCAAGAGCTTAATTTTATAAAATTCAGGCGTGATTAGGTGATTAAATTATTATAAATAATACTTAAATTTTCTATATCTGTTCGCGTTATTTTCTTTTTTAATGTATATCATTTCATATATTAACCTTTTTTTATAACTATTTTCTTTTTTTAAAATCTTAACATTTTCAAAATCAAAGTTATGTCGTAATTCTTTAGAATGCTTAGACAAAGCAGTTTCCGCGGTTATGTTATGCATTATAGTGTATTGATGATTATACAGTGTCGTTTTTTAGATACTGTCTAGTTTGCCCTACGAACTTACTAACTTACTTACCTACTTAACTAATATTTATTACAGTCTTTGCATTCTAATTTATATACGACATTACTTTGATTATCTATTTTAATCTTAGTTTTTAAATTTGTAAGTAACTGTCTGTTATTGTATGGTGTAAATGCAATATTTATATCTGATTTTTTAAATTCGTATTTAATTTTGTCACTTAAGTCGTTAATGTATGGAATTGTGTGATATATTTTACTATTTTGTTTATTGCCTGTGTTGTATATTTTATGTATTCGTTTTTTTATTAATTTCTCGTAAAATTCTTTTGGATAACTATTTTCGTCCAAAATTGATCTAACTTTGCTTAAATTCTCTTTCCTAAAATCAGGATGTGCTAATTTAATAGCTTGGTCAACTAAACTATTAATAACGCTTTTTTTTTAAATTGATGGAAGTGTTTGAATAGTAGTTTAGGTGTCTGTTGCTACTAGTGTCTTTTATGTACCAATTCGTTTTATGTTCGTGTTATTATGTATTATTTTAACATTTAAAAAATTTATAGAATTTTGATTTTCTTTTTCAAACGTAAATTTTAATCTGTCATGATATGAATTAAATGTGTGTATAACATGTTCAATTTTACCTAACGGTATGCAACATATGCAATCATCTACATACCGTTTGTAAAATTCAACATGACAATTTAGTTTACTCAAAGAATCTTGCTCAAGATCCTCCATTACTAAATTTGCTATCACTGCAGATAATGGAGAACCCATTGCAGTTCCAAAAATTTGTTTGTATATTGTGTCTTTCTATTGAAAATAGGTAGAATTGAAGCAGTTTTGCAGCCAACATGAATTCATTTTTCGGTAAATTTGTATAATTTTTTATTAAATCCCATTTTTTATCGATACTAGAGAAAGCTAAATCTAAAGGTACATTAGTGAATAATGATACCACATCTAAACTTACTAATTCGTAATTATGTGGTACCATTTTTATATTAATGTATTTAACAAATTTTCACGAACTTTTTATACTATTCTCTGAATTTCCTACAATATTACTAAGTATTATTTATAATAATCTAATCACCTAATCACGCCTGAATTTTATAAAATTAAGCTCTTGACTAGGTTTTTTGCCATGTTTTTCCCTTGTCCTTGAACATAATTGTTAGAGCTTGACAAAAAATACATTGATATAAGGAGCATTAGTATTATGATTATAAATTTACATTTCAAAATATCTTAAATTGTCCACTATATTGTAAACATAATCCTATATATCACTGAATTTCTGTGTCTGCAGATAATTTTGTTGATAGGCATGGCTAGTTATTTAATTTATAATTTGACACTACATAAATGTCAATTTTATTCCACTGAAGAAGTTGTTACGAAAACCACATTATATACGTATATAGGTTTTGGAATAAATTTGACTTTTGTTCGAATTGCAAGTGTTATCATTGACCTAACAAGTGGAAAAACTATCCAGATAATAAGATAATTTAAAAGGTCATAAAAATACATATATATTAATTATACTTATATATAAATAAGAATTATGGATGCAAACAGTTTTACTGTGCAATATTTAAAAGACAATTTTCATTCGTTTAGTTATGAAGAAAAAATTCAAATTAAAAATGTGGGCAGACCAAAACCAGATCTTAATATGACGCAAACTACAAAGGGCAAATCTAGAGACTTTACAAGAAAATTTAAGAGGGACACGATGAAACGATTCCTCTAACCTCGGAAATTTCAGAGGCCTCATAAATTTCAGTTCGGAATTAGATATAGCACTAAAAGATCATTTTGAAAATTGATGTTTTGAAAATTGTTGTTTTTAAAGGTACTTCAAACATTATTCAAAATGAGCTGTTGGATTGCATGTTGGCAGTTGCTCAAGATTGTATTAAAAAAAACATTTTGAAAGCTGTCGCCGAGATAGCTGATGAAACTACAGATGTTGCAAATCAATATCAAATGACTGTGGTATTTAGATATATTCTACCAAATGATACACCAGTTGAAAGATTTTGGTATTTTACTAATCCTTCTGATCATCAGGTTATAGGTATGCGTTTTATGTTCACTGTTACGCCCATCAATTCCACTGGATTTTGTCTCAAGCAATCAGTCAGAATCAAGAAGTGCGAGTATTTTTTTCTAATTTCAGTGACATCGCAATTTTTTTCTCATTCACCGCAAAAAGTAGCAATTTTAGATGAAATCGTCGGCCAAAGAGTTCCTCGTTCCTCTGCTACTCGATGGAATTTTAAAAACAGAACTGTAAGTACTGTGTATGAACATCGTGAATCGTTGATAGAATGTATGGAAACGATAGAAGTCACTCCAAGACAAATGGTAACGATTAATCAAGCAACTGCTATTCGTGGTATGTTGCAGGATTCAAAGTTTGTGTTTTGGTTAATAGTTTTTCATCGCATACTGATGCGCATGCTGATATTCTGCATAACTAACTGCAAAAAACAGTAACCGACCCGGTACAAATACACGCAGCCATAACATGTTTTGAGAATGCTATTTCCAAAGAAAGAAATAATACCTATATACAATTGAAAGGGAAATGTCTGAAAATCATGCTGTTCAGACTAAAAGACGCCGTGTACGTGAAAATCCGTATATTACAAAAACTGTTGTAGCCAAGGAAGTTTGTGATACAATAATCAGCCATGTAAAAGAAAGATTCTTATTTACTAAACATTTGAATGCCTCTATTTTGTTTGCGGCAGACAGATTTCCACAAATGGAGATAAAAATTCCTATTGAACATTTAGAAGCTATAGTTGAGGCATACCCATTTCTGGATAAAGTTCGCCTGCAGACAGAGTTAGAATTAATTTATAGAAGACCTGATTTTAGAAACATAAGTGGTGCTATGCTGAAGTTCATAACAGAAAATAACCTTCAAGATATATTTTCCGTCACTTTTGCTCTCTTACAAATTGTAATAACTATTCCAATGACCACAACTGAAGCGGAACGAAGTTTGAAGACTGACGGCCTTAGCAATGTTGTCTATTGAAAAGCAATTTATACGAGATTTGCCTGACTTCAACGAAGCTGTTCTAGATAAGTTTGCTGAGAACAAGAACAGGAGAATGGATTTTACTTTCAAGCAATGTAATACAGTTTAGACATATTATTATTAGTAAATAACTAAAAATGAAATAATTATTATTATTAAATAAAGGATAGCTATCTACTACATAACATAGTTAAGTGTAGGCTTTTACGACCGTAATCCATAGTAGTTGCCGTTGTCGTGACGTTGTCAGTAAAGACAGTCTTTAAAAAATTTCTGAAGAAGCCGATAGCACAATCAGCGAAACGTTAAGACAAAGAATAGTTACGCGGCAAGACCCGAAAAACATATCTCCTAATACATGACATGTAAATTTTTATACGATTTTAGTAAATAAATTGCATGTTCTCGATTTTGTGAACACCCTACGTTTCTGACCACGAGCTGCAGCTGTTCAGAAACCCTTTTATATAAAATTCAGAAATTGCCCATCGTGAGATCCAAAAAATGATAGAACAATCGCATCTATTGCTTCTCAAACGGATTTTGTATATTCCCATGATGATGTCAAGAAGGTCAACACTCCCACTAAAAATAAAGCTTTCTTTGCTTTAACGACTCTCATTGAGTGTGGATTCCAATAACGTCTGTTGCTTTTATTGACCTAACAGAGACATACGACGCCGTTTGGAGACATGGCTGGATAACGAAATTTCTTCGAATCATTCCTTATCAAAAACCCGCAAATTTATTGAATAAGATGCTCAGCAGCAGACTATGCGAGGTTATGTCAGGAAAAGCAAAAAGCACATGAATGAAAATAAATAACGGACTTCCTCAGAGATCTGCACTGGCTCCGCTTCTGTTTAGCTACTTTACGGACATGCCGGATCTAGAATCGATAAAGTTTGGATACGCTGATGACTGGGTATTGGTGATACAACATGGAAGCATAGAAATAACAGAAAGAAGACGCGAGTAAACTAACAAAATACTTCCGTGTCTGGAGACATCAACCAATCCCGAGCAAGACAGAGGTTACCTGTGTAGCTGCCACCTAGACACTCATTATTAATGCATAGCAGATTTCCTCCTGAGGATCTTTAGCTTCTACTTTGCGAATATCAGTTCTTGGTCTAGTTATTTCTACCGGCGAGTACTGTGCTCCAGTTAGGCTTAATAGTTGCCACACAAAGAAAGTGGCAGTTGAACTATACCGAACTATGCGAATAATATACGACACACTGATAATCACGCTTACTTACTGGCTCCCAGTCCAAAACCATATTCCTCCATCACCAATTCGCAGAAAAAAAAACGCTCTTCTCCGAGAATATAACAAGATCATGAAACATCCTTCTCTTCCAATTCATACATTTTCTGCAAACTTGGAGAATAACAGACTTCGGTCGAGAAAGCCCTCTCACTAAATGGAAAAACAGCTTAAACATGATAATTTCACTGCTTCTGAATCTTGGAAAAGCCAATGGAACGAAGCCGTTCCAGTATATTCTCAAGACCTACAATGCATTACAACAAAGCCTGCCGGTTTAGATTCACCACCAAAAATATGGCCCTGTGCCAATAGTCTAAGAACTGGACATGGAAGGTGGGGGAAAAGCTCCGTCGGCAGGCTGCGATTGTGGTGTTGAAAGGCAACACATTATTGAGGGGTACCCAATAAGACGATATGCATGCCAATATTATTAATGTTCTCTTGTTTCTGTGATTTGTAGCTATAAGATAACTAAAAATAATTAAACTTATTTACAGATGCTGCTGCTGTTGCCTGGACAATGAAATTAGCACACCTGGTAGTAAAACTCAACGTAGTGGCACAAACAAAGTATTACACAACAATTCCGATGTGTCTGGCAACGATTCAACGGTGTACGTCGGCAGGGCCAGCACCCTTGGTAGATCTGGTAAGTGAGGCGTACGAATTTTAAAGCTCGAACGCGCATCCTAAGAGAGAAATCTGACAGATTTTCTTACGTCGAAAAATCATTTATTTCGCATTCAGATTCTTTGCAATTTCTAAAGGAAGTGGCGCATCAGTCAGGCTTTGACGTGAGAAATATGTGAGGATGTTAACACTTTTCGTTCTCTTGCTTTTCCGTTTGCGTTTCCGTTTATGTATTTTAGTAGCGATTTCTGTTGAAAGAAATTCACAAGGTAATGAGCGAAATTGGTATTTTCCATTTTCTTTAGAGATAGTCATAATTATCTTCCGAAATATTAATTTCCCTTCTGGCGATGAAGATCATGCCTGGTATTGCTGTAGTAAATCAAGAGAGAGAACCGTTCCTTTGTTCTTCTTTAACATGAAAGGATATTACACGACCTTTGTGAGAGCTTTTAAGGTTTCGATTGTTACACGTGCTTTATTAAATTGTGTAGTGTAGATTGTTTTACGTTCAATAACCTCTGTGGATGTGAGATAAATTATTCGGGTTTACACTTGTTGTATACTTTCGCCACTTGAGGTAATATGCTTTTTAGGTATTGCGTTGAACTTTTGATAAGTATTTGTCTAGTCTTTGATCGTCATTTAAAAGAGAAGACCATTCATTTCTCAATATTCCCTTTCAATACTTAATACACTTTTCCAAGCCATCCCACCACTTTTTTAACCCCTCTGTATAGTACGATTAGTTTTGGCCAGCAAAATACTCCTCCCCGTCGATGATGATTTCCTTGTTCTTGCCGGCGAGCATATTTTAAGCTTAGGAACAAAAAGAAGTCGTAGGGAGCCAAATCCAGTGAAGATAGAGGATAGGGAGCAATTCGCGGAACAATTTAGTTGTGCCGATTGCGGAGGCGTGAGAGGGTGGATGGTGGTGGAAGAGCACTTTTTTCTTCACCAAATGCGGTAGTCTTTTTTTCAAATCGCTATTGAAGCGGGCCAATAAATCGATGTACTATCTTCCTGTGATTTTGATCCATTCATCAAATAGTCAACATGGATCACATCTCGCGCATCCCAAAGAGCGGACGTCATCACCTTTCCGACCAAAAACACGGTCTTAGCTTTCTTTAGAGTACATTCACCGAGTAAAACCTATTGCTTCGATGGACTTTTGTTATTTGGTGTGTACCAATCAATCTTCTTATCTTATCGACTGTCACGAAACGACACAGAAACTTCTTAACTTGCTGTCAATTAAATAGGACCAAGGTCTTACCCAAAATCTAATTCACGAGCTTTCACTTGGCCGTTCGCCAATACGAGATCATGGATTTTGTTGGCGATTTTCTCCAAGGGCCACCTAGATGAGGTTTATCAGAAATTGACATGCGGCCAGGGCCTAACTCTCCGCACCAATGCTAGACGGCTGTAGGTGAAGGTGAATGGTTCCAATATCCAAAAAACCACCATTGAAAATGGGCTTCGTTTCCTTCCCCGCACTAATTCAATAGTTGTTAGAGCAATTTTTGAGGAAAATCGTTTTATTTTCATCATCTCATATTGGGAATTCATGCCTGGAGTGTGTGGGAAACCAAACCACAACAGAACCGCTAAAGCTGAAATTCTGGAAATTGTAATTTAAAATGTAACTTCCAGACTTTGTTGACAAACTAAAAAGTTTTTTTTTGTTTTCTTCTCCATGGGTGAATTTATCCGAAGTAATAATTCAGTCAAAAAGACTTAGTATGTCCCTAATATTTTAATCCTCTTGACTTGGTTGCACCTAAAAGGAAACATCCGCAACTTGATAATGAGGTAATTTACTTAATTTACGTTCGTCTAATGGCTCACCCAACAATAGATCAGCCACTTTCTCTCCACTGTGGTTATCAAGAAGATAGTGGAAACTTCATTCGCACTCTAGCTATTGACTTGGCATCTCGTGTTGGCACCTATTCCATTCATCTCTCAAGAGTACCAACAATAAAGTATTGGCCTTTTCAAAACTAAGAAGTATTGGAATCATTACCAATCTCGCTGTGAATTAGTATTCCAAGATCCCAACACTGATCGTATGAGTAGCCCGCAGTGCTTTAAGGAGAGCTTGGTTATCACATCAGATTTCAAAAGATTGATTTCTCCATGGGCCTCCTAGATGCGGTTTATCAAAAACTGACGTGCGACCAGCGTCTAACTTTACGGACCAATGCTAGACGGCTGTACGGGAAGGTAAATGGTTCCAATATCCAAAAAAACTACCATCGCGAACGGGCTTCATTTTCTTGCAAGTTTTGCAACTCAAAGACAAGAATCGTATGACTTAAGATTAAGCAGTCCTCGTGTATTGCATTATAGTCGATGCTAAATCATTCGAACAATAATATGAACATGGTGGTTGTCTTCTTTACAAGAAGGCGGTGGCTGTTCCATCTGCATTTTGCTAATATTTCTACGGCGTTTCTGAACCAACCAAATAGGCCTAATTCCCTGATTTCTCACATATCAACGTACACAAACTAATAATGGTAACAGTGGTACAATGGTACTGGAGGCAGGATAGGTAATTGCTGCCATATTTTCGGATCAGAAATCTATTTTGTTTTTGAGTTTGAAAGAGCCAACCGTATTACTCAAATACCTACCTTACATGAATCACTCCTGTGACAATTTCAAAAAGAAATTTATTTCTTCATTTTGGTAAATACACTTTATCAGATTTATCGAAATAAATGTGGCGTTAGTAGTATATTTTAGCCAATCACTAAGGTCCTTTTCTTAGGTGATCCAGAATTCTGAGCATAAGAAATCTAAAAAACGCCCAAAATATATAATTGCCGAAATATTACAGCTGTGGTTCAAAATCTTTAGAATAAATTGGATGCTAAAACAATTTGTTGAAGACCCGGCAACATATTAAAATTCAAATTTTTCGAAAATAGTTAGCAAAGATGCTGATGTCTCAGATTCTTCTCTAATATCTTGCAAAACATTTTCCGTTTTGGTTTCTCCAATAAATGTTCAAAAGCTAGTGCGCCACAAAAAATCTGCCTAATATTTGTAGAAGTTGGGGAGTCGGAGAGGAGTAGCCAATCTTCACAGGCTAGTTCAGCAAATTAGTTAATAAAGCTTCTCGCCCATAATAAACAGGTTACATAACCTTAACAAAACATTTTTTGCTAGCCCAGGAACGTAAATAACTTTGATACATTTCTATGTGGTGTTGTAAAGTGTTTTTGCTGCTAACATTCTGAAAATTTGCATTCTCAGGTCATTGATGGCTCTTAAATAATTTGGCTCCTTTGCACTTGACCGGATCTAGATGTTATCCTCTTTCAAAAGAAAAATACGATAATTTTGGGCATAGAATACTATTCATAAAATGTCCTAAAAAATTGTCAAACAATTTGAATCTGCCGACAAAGTTAGAACAGGACTTCCCAACCAGAGTGGCACGCCCCCATGGGGGGCGTAGAGAAATATCAAAGGGGGCGAAATCGGTACGTCTACATTTCCGAATAACGCATAGGTAAATATTAACTGTTCCGAATTGCCATTCAATCGTTGCTATACAAGTTTCAACAAGTCACAACACGACATGAGACGTACACCTCCGCCTCCCCTCTCGCTTGCATCCATCTATCACTCATAAAACAATTGCGGGCCGTACCAGCTTCTGTCAATAGTTCGTTCGCATAAAAAGCCAAGTTGCGTTTCAAATCGTTACGTGAAATATTTAAGTGTGAAATTGTTGTGACTATCCGAAGCAATTAATCATCAAAAACTGAATAAAGATTTGAAATCTGAAATAGAAACTCATTTACAAACGTTGGAAAACGAATTCCACCGATACTATCGAGATGTTAATTCCGAGTCACCAATATGGCGCATGACCAGAAACCCATTCGTTATCGATGTCTCACAATTGCCTGAAGAAGTTCAGGAAGAATTTCTAGAAATGAAGGCTGACGCGACCATGAAACATGACTTTCATCTCTTGACATTAGAGAAATTTTGGATCCTTGTTAATCCGAAAGTTGCTTCTCTTGCCCTGAAAATACTTATTCTATTTTCGTCCGCATATTTATGCAACACAGGTTTTTGAGCTCCAGTTGTAATACAAACTAAACAGCAAAATCGCCTTGCCGTCGATAGCGATTTAACCATAGCTCTAGCAAAGACTGAACCCAGAATCGACCAACTGGTACAGAGCATTCAAGCTCAAGTACTAATGGGATACTATAATTAGAGGATACTATCTAAATATAAAAACATAATTTAAAGAAATAAAAGATAATAGAAAAAAATCTACTCGAGCAAGTAATTATCAATGCATGGTATGGTTTTTTATAATGAAAAGAAACCTAAGAAATGTAAATGTGAAAGTAATTAATGATTCTCAAGTGTACCCTTCCGATAAAGATCATTAATAAATAAATATATTGTATCTGTATTGTACCTATTTGAAATTCAAATAATTAATTTAGTTGATAAAAAAAAATGAGCGTTTCTTATTTTTGTTGAAACTTAAGGGGGGGCATGAAAATATTATTTTTGGTACGGGGAGGCTCGGTGAAATAAAAGTTGGGAATCCCTGAGTTAGAACAAAAATAATTTAAAGGTTAGGTTTGTAGATTTGGATGTCCTTTGGTGGTCCTTAGAAAGATATTGTTATGTTGCTTCTTATTGTAATAATTAACTACTTTTATTATTATTGCGACTATATTATTACTACTATCTCCTTACTCTTATTATTAGTGTTAAATTCAAATTAAAAAAACTATTAAATTAAATTAAATAATTATATTAATTAATAATTAATTAATTTATTAAACGGCGTGCACAGGGAAAAATTAAAAAACCCAGATTATAACATGAAAAATTTTATTCCCCAAAATTTATTGTAAAAACACATCACAAACATACACAATACATAATTACATTTATTTCGGCAGAACAACCATAAATTTCAAGCTGGAATTACAAAAAGTCATCTTTAAAAATATCAAGTAGTACATTTGGCAATTTAAGGAGTGGTAGCCCTAGGTGAAACAGAAAACAAAAGGAAGGGGAGAGTTGTTTAGAAGTTTTGAAGATTGACAGAAGTAAACAAGTAACGAAAACTTATGTGAACAAAATACAACGTTTAAAAAAGAATGAAAAGTTTAAAAGTGCCCCATTAGAACTTCAACCATCCAAATTGAAACAGTGAACAGTGAAAGAAAACCTGAGAGAAGAAAAATAAAATTGAAACAGCAGGGAGGAGATTACAACGCACACAAGAGGACATATAGGACAGTAGGATGCATAAAACACACACAACATTTAATTAAATTGGGAAATTGCAAGGTAAGGGCAGAGGGTGGGCTCTTTTAGTTAATCACTGTAAAAATTATATTCACATTATAATCTGGTTTCTCTAAACAGTTCATATTTTTATTTGCGTCATTAGTGACACAACAATATTTTAAAACATCTTGCTTAATCCTAATCCTTTAAGCTTCCTTTAATGATGATAAGGAACTTATTTTATGAAAGATTGTTGTCGGTTTAATCTTTCAGGCATGGATCTGCCATTTTATTGAATTTCTCCCAAAATATTTTACTAGATTTATTGAAGCAGGTTTTTAGTTAATAAGTGCCCAAAGGGAAAACATTCATTTTTGGTACAATTATCAGCAAACCAGAAATGGTTGCTTGGTTGGTTAGCAATGGTGAACATAAAATGTTGTCCAACTTATATATTTTACGACATCTCCTAACTAACTGTGACCAGACTCATCGTTACAGACGCAACTTTCCTTTTTCTTTCGAGAAGCAATAAAAATCCCTCACACATTTTAACGAATAAAGATGCCAGCGCATTCGCTCGTATACAATACAGTCAAGATTTCTTATATCAGTTACATATTAGGACAATGTAATGAGACAACTATTCCGTGCTGCAATAACAATTCCGAATTGAACGTGACTGAAACTCTACCAACGTACTCTACGTGTTTATCGTTACAAATTGCTTCTTTCTTGGCACAGCATCGCGAAAGGAAATTTGTCAGTATTACATTCTATATAAATTATCCGACATACGTGCTATTTATGTAAGAAAAATCCGCTAGCACAGTAACTAATTGCTATAGTACTATAAGAAAGTTCAAGTCGTCAGACTAGAACGCTTAATTGCATAAAGAGGAGAAAAAGATAACCGACGTTATCTACTGTGTGCGTATTGATTTAGAGACGCAATGAAGGTAATAAATAAGACTTAACAACTTTTTTCGCGAGTTCATTGAGCTATCAAATGATAAAAAAATTCAATCTAGTTCTCCATTCTGGAGGAATAGTTATAGACGACCAGAAGCAGTAGTTGCTTAAAAATTTAAAGAATCATGCTGAATAATTATGTTTCTCTTTAAGTTTTTTCCCCATATTGTGTATCACTGACGCTGTCTTTATGCTTTCAGAAGTAGTCGTGTTGGAAGCGGAGGATCGTGTTTAGCAGCGGCTCAGACGGAGCAGGAGTGTCTTCCTCGACGAGCGTCTCTCGATTAGTGCAGGTGGTGGCCGCCGCTCCGGATGACGAATCCTTCCGGTACCGGATCACGTGGTCTCGTCTAGCTCACTCCCCCGTCGCTATTACGCACCTATCCAACGCCAGTCTCTATTCATAAATTACCATTATTGCTGTCGTTAAAGAGTAAAGCGCAATTCCCCCTTCTTCACATCCTTAGCACTAAATTCCGCAAGAGTCTTTTAGGGAACATAGGTTCAATGTATTGGATATCGGATCTGAAATGAAATTGCTATTACGTCGGTAATAGCTTCGGGCGAAATTCTAATGTTTAAATCGGAAAAAAATCATCTTGTTTATTGGTGGATATGTTTTACTTTGTATAAGGATTCTATCTGCTGTAAAGTAAACGTTTGGCTAGTGCGTGAACGGTTTTATAAATGAGCTTTGACGTAACCTGATTAGCAGCTTTTATTTCTTATGTGTTGCATTAATTTTTAAGTTTTATTCGGGAACCTTTAGTCTTATAACTCCCATGACTTACAAGCAAAACCTAATTGTACTAAATTCCATTCCACATTAAGTTTTAACTCCAAAAATGGAGGTGCCCCAATTTAAATTTGCCCAATATATCAGTACGACATTTACAATGTCACCAACTGTACAGGACGTAAATCCCCTGCAGTAATTCAATAGTTGTTGGAGCAATTTGTAAAGAAAATCTTTCATCTTCATCATCTGATATTGGGAATTGATGCTTGGGGTGTATGGAAAACCAAACCACAACAGAACCGCTAAGGCTGGGCTCCATGGGTGAAATTGCGGTAATCTTTTTCTTCAACCCATTGAAGCAGGCCAATAAATCGATGTAGTCTGTTCCTGTGATTTTGATCCCTTCATATAGTCAACGTCGATCACATCTCGCGCATCCCAAAAAGCGGAGGTCATCACCTTTCCGGCCAAAAACACGGTCTTCGCCTTCTTTGGAGCACGTTCACCGAGTAAAACCCATTGTTTCGATGGATTTTTGCTGTTTGGTGTGTACCAATCAATCAATGTCTTATCGACGGTCACGAAACGACGCAGAAACTTCTCTGGAGGTCAATTAAATAGGACCATTAAATAGGTCTGCTTTAGGGGCTCCCACATGTAAACAGTACTTCATTGGGGTCTCTTGCTAGCACCTATTTCATTCATCTCTCCAGAGCACCAACGTTAAAATATTGGCAATTTCAAAACTAAGAGGTGTGGGGGATCATTACCAATCGCTGTGACGCAGTATTCCAAGATCAATATTCGGAAAAATTAATTTGGGGCAATTCTAGTGTAGTAAGGATTAAATCTCAACGTAGTACTGCGGTGTTCCGCTAGGAGTTTAACCTCCTCTCTCTCTCTCTCTCTAGCTTTAAGAGGAGAGAAAATATCTTTACTGTAAACTTGGATGGCGATTAAAATCTAGAACTCACTACAAATATTCAAACAGAATCAACACTAAATTCGATTCACATTTTCGTAAGAGATATCTGGCCCGCTTGCTTCTACAAACTTTTCACACAAATTTGAAGTCATTCATCTGCATGATAGAGTCATTTGTTAGTTATGTATGTCACCTTTTCGGCATTGATCTGCCTTTTGGTGTGCACTTTCGTAATAGCCAATACTTATTTTGGGCCATTCCAGACGCTACCACCATGAGAGATACTACTTGCCTAGATGTAATAGCTTTTCTTAGGAGATATGGGAAAGAAGATCCAGCAAAACAACTCATTAGTGATAATGGAGTTGAACTTTTATCGCAATTGAAAATAAGCTCATTTGCAAGCTTAGGTTCCATGGTTATAGCACTTGATGTTTCTTCAGATTAATGTAGAGCTAACTACGTACTTACTTACTTGTCAAAAAGAGTCTTATCCAATCTGGCTGAATTCTTACTCTATTTCTGTATAGAAATTTGCATTGGTTTGACTGATTTCCATTATTTTATGTATACATTTGCAACAATGCTCTCACAATATTTTATTAGATGTACTTAACCTTATTAATACGCCATACTTCTCCTTCCAAGTTCATTCCCCGCCGTGGATGAATCAAGATCCAATAGATGTCGCTAGTTTTTCATAAAATAGCTATTTTTAAGCGGCCTCAATAACCCCATATGTATTCCTCCCACGTATTCTGACCTAAACTTACGAATGAATGTATAAAAGGTACTGAATAAGAGAACCCTGAATGTATAAAAGTGATATATACATGCTTCCTTGGTTTTATTTTACTGCAGTACTACCTTATTTTAGAAAAGTTGCAAAATGTTTCCTCCTGAAACATCATAAAAACATAATGCTCGGAGAAAGTTCTCTGGATGCATCGTTGCGGTCCATTAACTTACATTCTTCGCGAAAAGAGAAAGGAATTTTAGATACTTACTAAAATTTTTAAAAAGTTCCCTCAGATGTTCGTGTAATGTTACAACCTAATATAGATTTTAAGATCCTCGCAACTA
>SMLS01061464.1:0-11775 GCA_004785975.1 Popillia japonica
CATGTGTAGCATTGAAATTTAGTGACATAAACATAACTCAAAACTTTCTAACCTTGCAACAGTTAGCGGTAAACACAATTTTTACAGATATACATAGCTTTTTAACAAAAACTAGGACGGTATCTGAATTAATATTCCGACCTATGCATTTCCATATTTAGCAAATCCTATTTATAAATTAATAAAAACAATTATAATTTTTTGGATATATCAATTGACCTTAAAAATAAATAAAGTACATATACAGATATCTACATATATGTATACACAATTTGTTATATGTATACACACTTACTTCTTTATACCGTGCGAGCAACAATAATTGACGCGTCCTAGGCGACTTAATATGAGGCGAATTTTTGCGTTGCAAATATGTTTCCATTGTTTGTATTTTGAGTGTTTGTCCGACTCTTCCGTCATAGTAAATATATCTGTTTGCTCCATCCACAAAAACGGGGAGTTTTTAGTTTTTAGAGAATTATAATTGGATGACAGTTTGGCGTTTTGTTGACAGCACTGAGTTAACCTTAATTTCATATGGGCATCTTTTATTAAGTTAAGTAAAATAAAATTAGACTATACGTAATAGTCGCATTTACTTGTTCTTGGTTTGAATTTGACATGATCAATTATTAACATTCACTACCCCCACATAACCTATAAAATACTAACATCAAATACCTTGCAGCTATATTTGGAGAATTCAGTAAACACTTTCCAACAATGACGTCAAACTCAAACTTCCTGTTTGAGTAAATATCTGGTTCGCAAAAATTCGCCTATAGTGAAGAGATCATAGGCGTAGGAATAATCAACATAASCTCTCTTTGTCATTGTGTAAAGTATAAACAGATAAAATRACAGATTGATACACTACTTGACAACAAATTCAAATGTATAGGTATTATGGGTCAGGWCTAATTAGAACATAGTTTTGATAAAATCAGAAACAAYTATTGAACCAGGACACTTCAATGTTTGTTGCTCGCGCGTTATCATTCGATTTACCATAACAATAAAAATAAAAATCTGAAATGACATTATTCTAAAAATGTTTATATGGTATATCTTAGCGTTACAAATTTAGAATTACATATTTTTACAGACACATCGTGCTACGCAAAAGAGTTTAGCACCTATCACACAACATGTACACTAATATAATTATATATACTGTATATATAATCCATAATTGTATTATTTACTATTCTTCTTGTAACACATTTTATACTTTTCTAACATACATACTTCGAAGACAGTTACACTTTTTTTGCTCGATAAATCCCAAGCGTATTTTATTATTGCCTCGTCCATTCCTATATGTATGTACACTCTCTTTCTAAAGTAATGTCTCCCCCAGCCAGCGGGTAAATATCAATAACTTCTTCCAATGGACGTACTCTAGCCGTCGGGCGACCTCGGTAACCCAGAATTGCTATAACCAAGGGCGCCCGACGGCTAGAGTAGGTCCATTGGCAGGCATTCTTGATATGAACTCGTTGGCTGGGGGAGACATTGCTTTAGAAAGAGAGTGTACCTGCAATATTTAATGCAACTAAAACCATCTTGCAGAACTTTTAGAATTCGATGAATTCTTTATGATCAAATGTGTCACCACGTTGTTTTCTGAACCATGCTTTTTTCAAGCTCGCATCCATCTTTAGTCTTACATTCTGCCCGTGTACCTATTAGCTACCTTTTATTACTGCTACAATTACATTTTGACATCCTATTAGTCCGTCGGTACTTTTAGCCGCCTTTCGTTAGTTTGTCGGACCAGTTATATTATAAAACTGAAATTGGCATTTCAAAAAACGCATACAATAATATTAATCCACGTCATGTAAATATATTTAGCAGTTTAGCTATGTGTGTACATGTATATACAATACTTTCAAAAAAATAAACAAACTCTCTCGTCTTCTTTCAGCAACCCCGTTCCTTCCAAAATCTGGAAGATCAAGAATACAAAAACTTACACCGCAAGATTTATACGGAACTACAACGATACTACCACAACAAATTGCAAAATGAAAACACAGTAGCTACTCTTGAAGATTCTGAAATGCAAAGAACCGCTTATTGGCTCATCAAAACTATGAAGCAAAGAGAGAAGCGATATTCGTCATCATGTAAGTATTAATTTATTAAGATATTGTTATTTTGTTAAAACTAAATTAAAAGTCGTATTTGATTTTCCCTAAATACGTGTCACTATTTAATATTTTTCAATCGTTAATCTTAAAAAATACAAACTATTTACACGTCATTTATAAATAAAAAAATCAACAGCTAGTGTTCCAGTACAGCCTACATTATGTCACTTCAAAATGTGTCGTATGAGGAGGATGAAGCACTGGACTTCTAAGAATAATTCATAAGTTCAAAGCTCAAACCGTTTGTTATCTTCTACAATCACGGTAATTGTACATTCGCATATATTATCAGTTAGCATCTGCAGCAAATGATATGGGTAAGATTTCAACATAAGGCAGTTTGAAAATCTTACTCCCTAACTCTAGCTTTTTGTAATAATTTTAATTTTGGTAACTATGTGGAAATAATCTCTAAAGTATTTTATGCAATAATTTTGTTCCGATACAGACCATATCTAACATATAAAAAAGTTCTAACAATCCACTAACAACTAATCCGATTATACCAAATAGGTATATTCTAATTTTTCAAATTTATGTATCGCAGGTCATTTTGCAATCTACAGTCTTAGTATAAGTAACAGACCATAAACTATCAATACAACCGGTTAGTCATTTTTATTATAAGTCAATAACGCCGTATAAGATGGCCTTAATCATAATAATTCACACTTTAACATCCTCCAACAGTTTACGCCAATTACATGAGGAAACACTCAATTCTTTGAGGTTAAAAGCAATTTGTTTTTTAGCGATGATGATTTTAGAAAAAAAAACCGCAAAAATTCTATTTCTGTTCAGTGGTTGTGCAAGTAAATGCTTACTTTTTTTATAGTATTCTAGTTCAAATGTATTTATTAAATATAGCAGCCTAATGAATCTCTTTTTTTGTTTTAGTAGCAATAAATTTCGGTTTTTAGCAAAACCCCAACTAACTACTACATAAGCGACACTCATTAGTGTGCACGACATAATTAATAATTTGCAAAGTATTGCTGAAATATTTAATACATACATATCAATATAACACTTTAATCTTTTTAACAATATTTTGCTATTATGCAAGCTTTTCCTAAAGCTTAACTACTAAAAAGAGACAAAATTACTTCAAAAAAATGCCGGATATGGCTTTCCACGTTCACTCTGTTTTCTTAACTAATTAACGCCTACTACGATTTATTTGACCTGTGACTTACACAACTCGTGCTTGTACAAATACAATTTGCATTTGTATATATCAATAGAATTTTGCATCTGTTTCAGATCTCACGCTGTGTCATTTCAAGATATGCAACATGGGCCGCAAACGAACTACCAGATACTTCCACATGATAAAGTCACTTCAAGACGATCACACGTAAATAATGTGTGTACAACGCTGGATTGTCCACCTTCATCACGTTGCGATCATCCTTGCAACTACCAACAATATCAGTCACCATTGTTACTATATCATCGTAAACAGTCATCAATCTCTTTCGTAATTATTGTTGTTGCAACTTTGTTTTCTAATTATTACATTCAACATGCATACATATCATACGATGCACATCCTACATACACGCCACAAAATAAATTAGAACCGATATGACTGAACCGAGAAAAAACCGTTTTATCCTCAAATTTGATGCGGTATGTGTGCTACGGCAATGATCTCTTCGAGTACCCCCTCTGATAAGATATTGTTCGGAACGAGTGTCAAATTTATTTAATGATGTGTATAACTAGTGTCGATAATACAATACTGTTGTTTACTTAAACAAATCGCAAACAATATATTCGCCACCATAAAAATTAATCAATCTAGGCGAAATTAAATAACAGATGAAATATCCGCAATAGGCTCACACGATATGCTTAAATAAGCACTAAAAATCATGAGTGATTGCTTAATAAACCACTCGAGAGTTAATACCTTATCAAAGTAATTATGCATTATAGACGAACTTCGTATTTTGTGCAAAAATATTTTACGGAATGATTAATTCAGAATTTGCGTGCTGTTAGTGTTGTTATCTATTTCCAAAACTTAAAAAATCGTGTCCAAATCATTTAAAAAGTAAGATTAGCAATTGCAATGTTATTTGGGATAGTAAAGAAGATTTAGATATACAACATGACTGTCATGACATGTTCAAACATAAGCCATAAGCCTGTAGTATAATAACTACCACAATTATTTTACAAGTCGTTTTGAAAATAGTATTAATAATTTTAATGTTTTTTTACTTATCTATATTCAACAATGCAGTACTGGAGTCATCATGTCCAACAAAAGTTAACAAAACGAATATGACTTTCGTTTGTTTCTGTGATAGTCACAGTTTTTGTTATAAATTTCGGAAAATTGTTTCAAATTAAAATCTGAAAAAAAAAGAATACGCAACTATCAACCAAAACACAACCAGACAATACGATGCAAAAATTCGGCTATGAAAGGTACCGTTTGAATGTGGTAGAGCATATATTTGAGCATTAAGGGAACAAACAAAATTCTACAAGTAAGAACCTAAGAACATCAAGCAATGGTTCACTTAGAATTATAGGTTAGTTGTGTATAATGTTAACCAAGGAGAATAAACACATTAAGAATAAACTATAAAACCAATGCTTAACCGTAAAATAAGTACAAGCAGAAACGTAGGAATCACGATGATAGACCAGGAAAACATAATTGGGCAGTTATGATTTGTTGGAATACAATTTCGCGTAAATTGCTGAAGAAAGCTACTTGCTTAAGCTTATAAACTCCGAAGACAGTTAACAACGTACTGAATAATCAAAATCCAGCCAACGGTGAGGATATCCCAAACGCGACAATTTAATTCTTATGCTATGGTACACGATTATAAACGTTACAACTACAACACGCATATTCTGTATTGTTCCCCGTTATTCTTACGTAGTGCAAATACAGTCTTTAGTCGCAGCAGAGCATCGCCACGCATTATTACAACCAACCCAGAAAGAAATAATAAAAATATGCTGTCATATCGTAAATTATAAATGTTTATTACTTTGCCAGAAATGGACGTGACGCAATCTGCACAACATAACCAACTCCACCTTGTTGTAAAAGTAAATTTTCATAGAGCATCAAATAATAATCCAGTCCACTGTTTCTTATCTATGTAGCTGTTGTTTAAACCAACAGAAAGTCTGGTGCTATTTTTCAAATAAACTCAAAAATTTCAGTTTATTTTCAATATTCTACTTCATAACTATTATATAATTAATGCTTTATCGAAAGAACCCCTATAATACCGGATTATAAAATAAATCAGCACTGTTTATAAGTAACACACAATTCCGAATAATATCTAATTAAATTTCGTCGTATTATCTGAGTTAACTACTAGCGGATCAAATATTTTATTGGAATTCGTGATACCATTTGTAGCGATTACATAGAAATAGTGAAATTTTGCTATATACATTGGCCAATGTGTGTGTATTAGTCGGACTCATTCGTAAATGACTGGAAACTGCTATCAAGCAATTATGTGCTCATACTAAAATCGGCATATGCGCTAATATTTCGAACTGTAAGTATAATAACCCAGCACAATCGTAAATATAGCTCAAAACGAGAGATGAAGAAGAAATTGATAATTAAAAAATTAAATAAATTGAACTCGAAAAATATAACGAATACTGAACCTCCTAACTCCCTTATTCATGTATAACTATTGTCTTCCGATACTTTCATAAAATATTACTAGTACTGAATGTTTACGAATACGTCTGATCTATACAGTAAACGAAATATTTTAATTCGGCTCCTAGAAAAGATAACACCTTTGTAAATAGTAAAATTTGAAAACCATAACTGATACGACAGTGCTTTCCCGGACTTTTTTGTAGAAAATTTCATGCTCTACGAAAACGGTCTTACAAATTTTTTGAGAACGTGCACCTTTAAGACTGCGTCTGCAAAAAAGTGATGTTTTCATATTTTTTGCTTTTTTTGGAGACGCAGCCTCAACGGCGCAAGCTATTAAAAAATGTCTAACAGTTTTTTTGTAAAGCATGGAATTTTCTACAAAAACGTCCAGCAGAGCACTATTCTATCTGTGACGGTCTTCAAGTTATACCATTGACAAAGGTATGATAAGTGCTGATTTTACCTCTGTTTGCCTAGTCTAGCATTTCTCACGCATCCTAATTAAAATATTTCGTTTGCTGCATATACATACAAAGCCACTCATCTATAGAGCGTGTCTATACGGACGGTATATACATAAAATAGCCGCAATGAAACTGATATAATAGAATAATAAGAGTAGATCCTGTGTATGGAACGAAGTTTGATCTCATTGAAATAGATAAAAATAGTCAGCGATTCTTAAGTATGTATCGTGGATATCCAGGAGTGAAATAACTCTTCAAATTGTTCTTACTATATACAGTGAAAATACGAATACTATAGATATAGTATAATGTACTAATACTACAGGAAACAAACTTTTGCATTCATGAGCTGTGACATATTTAAACATACTGAACAATTTTCATTTGTAGACTAATATTTCACCGAAAAAGACAAATACTTTCACATATCTTAGTTGTATTAAAATAACTAAGCAGCAAATCTGACCTTCCATTTAAAACACATAGCTCATATAATGCGTTTGCTAGTCGTCTTTACCAACTTTTCCTAAAAGTGTATTACTTGTACAATATTATCTATACACGATTTCTTTGCATTTAATTCTTAGGTTGCAAATGTGACATTTATGTATACACTTTATATAAGTTTAGCTCTGTTGGAAACATAGGCTATTACTATTATTGTATTTCACCGGTTGTGATTGTGTACATATTTATGTACAACGTATTGGTACATTGTACACTTTTTGTTAACTATTTTTCATACAAGTTATAAGTTAGAAATAAGCAGAAAACTGTAATTTAATGCTATATAGACGAACGTTGTATTATCGCCTAGCATACAGATTATTGAAAATTTTAAAGAAATAAATAAATTAGCAACTTTAAAACACTGTTTTATTTAAAGCCTCGGACAGAAAACAAGCAAGATTATATGTATATAAAAGACATAAAAAAGTAAAGTAATATCTTAATTTTAAGTTTAAATATATATTAGATCTCTATAATATATTTCATTTTTTCACAAATTTTTCAGTTGAACGACTGCGACTAAAAAAAAAAATGCCCAGCACCTGACAAAACACCAACTATTTTATCGTATTATGCAGAATACACAATATATATAGATATAATTATGTTGTTATACATATCAATATAATAATTTAACACTTACAAAGCTAAACATTCTTCGTATATTTATTAAAATTTTTATAATATATAAGGCCACTAAAAACTATTCCAGACATTTTGGTTTTCTTTTGTATCCAATCGACGAAGACAAATATAGCAGGCAATGTTTGTTTTTATTTTGCAGCAGCTCTCGGCCGCTTCAGTTCTTAACCATACGCAGTTAATGTGATCAAAACATATTTGATTTCATTCGAGACGTCGCTCTGAAAATCCAACAGAAAAATTGACACATTGAAAACGACACTTATGGCAATCAGATGTGCAGTACTATCGGACGAATTCTTTTTTTTATTTAGTTTTAATGGTTCAATATCTGGCAGTTTCTTTATTTAAGTAGTAATATTACATATTTCAATGAATGAGTGTTATTGTGTTTGTATGGTGCGAGAGACTTTTGAAACAGGTACATTTGTGCAGTTTTAATCCACCAACGCCAACAAAACTCTCTTGTAATCTCCAGAAGTGTCACCCTGCAACAAGCAGAGATGTCCGTTAGTAAGAAGTTTACAATGAACAAAGGACAACTTTTAGTACTACAGAAAAAGCGAACATCTACATGCTAGTAAACATAAATACTAAGGCTACGTACTTTACAAAGCGTGCGTTATATGTAAGCTGTTTCTTTAGAACTACATACATCAATTCAATGGTATGTATGTATGTATGTATGTACATATATTCAAGACATTGGTATTCTTTCTTGTACCGTAAACCAAAAACTGACTGATTTTAAATTAGACATACCCTAAACTGATATATTCGACTAAAAATTTATATCTGAAACTAGGTAGGTACAGCTATAAACCAGAATTACTCAATAATTCAAAAACATTTCACACAAATAGTTACATATTTCGTTGTCACGGTTGGTATAAAGTAACACGAACTATATTATATAATATACATGCATACAGAGTTGAAATACATCTCTTAAAAATACAAACCTTTTATGCATGACCTACATATACAGGGTGTTCGTTAAAGTAACCGGAAAAAATATATCATGTGTTCTAGGGGTGATCCTGATCAAAAAAGTTTATGTACACCATAGGTCAATTCCTTTTCGTTTTCCAGATATCGGCAAAAATAAAAATGTGCTTACAAGCACTTTACAAGCAGAAAAAAAATAAACGACTAGCGCAGTGATGCTAATTTTGCATGTATTTCATTTAAATTGACATTTTTTGGTTAGCCAGTTACTGTGCATTAACATTTGTTCATAAATAAAACTGCAAAACTAGTACTTAAATACATACTGACCATGTCTAAAACGTATACCAACGCGGAATACGCTGACATGGTGTCTTTGTAGGGATATTGTAATGGAAGCGGACATGTTGCAGCAGAAGAATACCGTCGACGCTTTCCAAATCGTGTAGTGCCTCACCGTACGACACTTTCTAATGTCTTTCAGCATTGGAGAGAGACGGTATCTTCTCCCAATTCAAGGATCGAAAAAAAAATTGATAGTACTGAACAAGCAAACGTTGTCCTAAATGAAATTGAGAATAACCAATCCACACGTATACGCAGAATTTGTCAAGTGACTGGTGTCGTATTCTCAGGTTTGGCGAATGTTACATCTCAATGGACTTTATGTTTACCATCTTCAGAAAGTTCATCATTTACTACCAAGGGACTCGGCCAATCGCGTGCAATTTTGCCAATGGTTGCATAATAATTTAGAGCTTTACAGACGAGTCACAATTTACTCGAGATGGTATAAACAATATCAGGAATTCTCACAATCGGGCGCATCAAAATCCATATAGTGTAATTGTGGGCAATCACCAACATCGGTTCTCTGTGAATGTATGGGGTCGGTTGTTAAATAACCACATTATTGGACCGCATTTTATTGAAGAACGTCGTACGGTAAATTATTATCGCAATTTTTTGGAGAATAATACGCCAGAATACATGGAAAATATTTCACTGGAATCTCGAAGCGGCATGTTTTATCAACACGACGGTGCTCCATCACATTTCAGTAGGGAAGATATTGAATATTTGCAACAAAATTTTCCTGGTCGGTTTCTTTTGGGGTTGTCTTAAATCTCGTGTTTATAGAAATAGGAAGCCAGACACGCGAGAAAAATTGATAGCAAGAATAGATGAGGCGATAAATTCTTTGCGGAAGGAACTGGCAAGAAAACATGGCTCAAAGACTTGCAGTATGTTTGGAAAGGGAACAATTCTCGAGCAGCTATTACAATATTAGTTTTTATGTTATTATGTAGTTTCTTAATAAAATGTATATTGGTAAACATATCTTCTTTTATCGATATCTCGAAAACGGACGGGAATTGACCTACAGTGTATATGTACTTTTTTGATCAGAACCATCTCTGGAACAATGATATAATTTTGCCGGTTACCTCGGGGAACACCCTATATACAGACTCTCAGAATCTCAAAAATAAATATTAATTCTGGTACTTCCAATGTCAAATATGGTAGTATATCTACTTTGTTAAAACTCACAAGTTGAAACAGAAAAAAGAATTGATTGATGATTGAGTCTGGCATGAAAGAGCAGTTGTCTAAACTGTCCAAAAAAAACGAAAATAATGGTATTCACTTATATCATCCTTGTCCTTGTCAGTCCTTGTTTACATACGCCGTACCGTATGTACAAAACTTTGAAAAGCAAATGAGTAAGTGAAATATCTATTCTGAATGTTTTATTTACGATAAAAATAGACTTCTTGAGTAATACGAACTATCAAATGCGGTGGTTGTTTTTCCGTCGCAATAAATTCGAATTGCCGAATTGATATTTGTCCATAGATAGGCTGACACAGTTTGTTATGTAACATGTATAATTTTACTTGAAATAAAAGAACAGTTATTCCATCAGATATCATCGTATGCTGCTTGCTTTACCGTTTCAGAAAAAGAAATATTGATACATTGTTGCTAAATCACTAGAACAATCGTGAGTAATTTATTAATTTCACCTCCTCTTTATCTATAGTAGTAATTTTTCTGACACTCGAACACAGAAAAGAATAATTTGGGGATAAACTTCTCGCTTACGACCCAAAATAATTCAAGATGTAAATTAAAAACCATATTATAGACATTAAATTTTTAATAAAGATGCTTACTCACTAATGAACGCAAACTATTCCAATACACCATTTTAATTTTTTTCGCCATGATTTTTAAAAGCTCAAATTTACACCAAATGTTACCATATATCCTCATAGAGTTTACAAAGAAATTTGTCACCTAAGCGTGGCGGCGTGTCCGAAAAAAATCTCGAAAACGTCGATTGGTATACTTAGATCCGCATCTTTTTCGACAAAAACCTTAATGTCAATGTAAGGGTCACAACATCCTGATCTTGAATATAAATTTCTTCTAACGTTACTCAACATTTCTGGTGTGACCGATCTAATCGCAAGCATTATTCGTCTTCTTAATTCAGCGAAGTCAAGGAGTTTAGTTTTGAATACAATATTTTTGCAATATCCCCATAAGGTACTGCCGGATATTGCTTTGGTAATGACCATAATACCATCTTGCTGAAACTATATCATATTCGCTAGAACTTGTGGATTTGCTGGATCAGGATATAACTTTGTCAAAGTTGGCCCGAAGTTATTCTGGCGCAATGTTAGAGAATTATTGCCATTCAAATTGTAATCAATGATATGATTTCTGTGACAAACATTACCGTTATCGGGGTATTGCGTGTATTCTTCCATCATGCAATGAGGATCAAATCCGACGACTAATAACCGCAATTGTGACGATTAGCTTACAAATTCTTTCTGAATTTGGTAGTTTCCACGGCAAATGCGGAAAGATAACATCTTAGGTCGGTCTACAACCGCAGGCGATGAATGGCTAACATAAAACTTTGAGGCTACTTGTCGACTAGATGTATGTAAGATTTCTGTTCTTGTATTATTATTAATTTATTAATTTTTGCAATAATTAACATTTAATATTCCCGAAACAGTTGAAGATACGTATAAGACAATATACCTACAGGTCCACCAAAATCTCGTGGCAGTTGCGCTTGAGTCAGAGAGGTTGGGTAAAAAGTATGACGTTGCAGTACTCAGCTGTGATTGGTGTCAGATTGATTATGTAGGTAACCGATTGCCCGCTAGCGAGAGCATGCCTCCGCCTATATGCGCAGAACCCGTCATCACTGCCACGGCATTTTGGTCGACCTGTACATGAAATGTGTCCAGATTGTCCTGTGTAATCTAAAAATTGAATAATATACAGGACGTTGGATTTACAGTAAGAAAGTTCGTATGGGCCACTATTACACGACACCTCCTCTATAAAAAGCTTTTGT
>SMLS01061465.1:0-33424 GCA_004785975.1 Popillia japonica
TTCCAGGAGTTCAGACAACGCTATGAACTTCTAACACCAAATGTGATTAATAAAGGCTTCATGGATGGCAAGAAAGCATGCGAAACTATGATTAAGAGCTTGGAATTGGATCAGAATTTATATCGTATTGGCCAATCCAAAATATTCTTTAGAGCTGGTGTTTTGGCGCACTTGGAAGAGGAAAGAGACTACAAAATTACCGACTTGATTGTGAACTTCCAAGCATTTTGCAGAGGATTTTTATCTCGGCGTAATTATCACAAAAGAGTGCAACAGTTGAATGCTATTAGAATCATTCAACGAAACTGTTCGGCGTACTTGAAACTCCGCAATTGGCAATGGTGGCGCCTTTACACGAAGGTAAAACCTCTCTTGGAAGTCACTAAGCAAGAGGAAAAGCTTATGCAAAAGGAAGATGAATTGAAGCAAGTTAAAGACAAACTAGAACATCATGTGAAAACCGCTCAAGAGTATGAAAGGAAATTCCAGCAGGCTATAGATGAAAAAACCGCCTTAGCAGAACAGCTCCAAGCTGAAGTAGAATTATGCGCAGAAGCTGAAGAAATGCGAGCTAGATTAACAGCGAGAAAGCAAGAATTAGAAGAAATTTTGCACGAATTAGAAGCTCGTATTGAGGAGGAGGAAGAAAGGTCGGCAACCCTAGGCAATGATAAGAAAAAGCTCCAATTAACTATTCAAGATTTAGAAGAACAACTCGAAGAGGAAGAAGCTGCAAGGCAGAAATTGCAATTAGAAAAAGTGCAATGTGATGCCAAATTAAAGAAACTGGAAGAAGACGTAGCTCTTAGCGAAGACACAAATCAAAAATTACTAAAAGAGAAAAAAGTACTTGAAGAGCGATCCAACGATTTAAGCCAAACTTTAGCTGAGGAAGAGGAAAAGGCTAAACACTTAGCCAAACTAAAGGTCAAACATGAAGCAACCATAGCCGAATTGGAAGAACGGTTACTAAAAGATCACCAACAAAGACAGGAATCAGATCGTTCAAAAAGAAAAATTGAAACCGAGGTTAACGATCTAAAGGAACAACTAGGAGAGAAGCGCACTCAATTAGAAGAACTTCAACTTCAATTAGGAAAACGTGAAGAGGAACTAACGCAAGCTATGGTAAGAGTTGATGAAGAAGGCGCTTTAAAAGCTGGAGCTCAGAAAGCACTTCGAGAACTTGAAAGTCAATTGACTGAACTTCAAGAAGATTTAGAAGCTGAAAAGATCGCTAGAAACAAAGCAGAAAAGATGAAACGCGATTTGAATGAAGAGTTAGAAGCGCTGAAAAATGAGCTTTTGGATTCCTTAGATACGACTGCAGCTCAGCAAGAATTAAGATCTAAAAGAGAACAAGAGTTGGCCACTTTAAAGAAGACTTTGGAGGAAGAAACACAATCGCATGAGGTTTCTTTGGCTGAGCTCAGACACAAACACACACAGGAAATATCTACTGTAAATGAGCAACTTGAAACTTTGAAGAAAGCTAAAACTGGTTTGGAGAAAACTAAACAATCGTTGGAGGCGGAAAATGCAGACTTAGCAACAGAACTTAGAAGTGTCAGTTCAAATAGACAAGAATGTAAATACTTTTCATTTTTATTTAAATTTAAATAATTCAATTTCGATTGTTTTTAGGTGATAGAAGGCGTAAACAAGCTGAGAGCCAATTGGCAGAAGTTCAAGCAAAGTTAGTAGAGGTCGATAGATCTAGAGCCGAATTACAAGAAAAAGCTGCCAAATTGCAACAGGAAACTGAAAATATAAGTCAACAACTAGAAGAAGCAGAACTAAAGTATGTATGCAAACCATAGCTTTTTGATAGTTATTATTTTTTTTTTCTGTTTTAGAGCTTCGGCTGCTATGAAAAGTCAAGCTACTCTTGAATCTCAATTCGCAGAAGCGCAAGCAGCATTGGAAGAAGAAACTAAATTGAAACTCGCTCTTAGTTCAAAATTACGTCAATTAGAAGCTGATAAAGAGGCTCTCAAAGATCAAGTGGATGAAGAAGAAGAGGCCAAGAGAAATTTGGAGAAACAGGTTTCCGTCCTTAACGTGCAATTACTTGAAGCTAAAAAGAAGGCCGAAGAGGAGGCAGAGCAAGCTGCTATATTGGAAGAAAGTAAGAAGAAACTAGCGAAAGATTTGGAAGCGTTGCAAAGACAAGTGGAAGAATTGACTGCCATCAATGACAAATTAGAAAAGAGCAAGAAAAAAATTGCCGCTGAATTGGAGGATGCCAATATTGACCTCGAGACTCAAAGAAGTAAAGTTATTGAATTGGAAAAGAAACAAAAGAATTTCGATAAGGTAATTGAAACTATTGGTCTATTTACATGATTTTGTTTAATTATGTTACTGTATATTACAGATACTGGGCGAAGAAAAAGCTATCTCTGAAAGATTAGCGTCAGAACGAGACACGGCAGAGAGAGAAGCTAGAGAAAAAGAAACGAGAGTTCTATCGCTGAGTAGAGAATTGGATGAATCAAATGAGAAGATCGAAGAATTGGAAAGAGTCAAGAGACAGTTGCAAGCCGAACTGGATGAGCTCGTTAATAATCAAGGTACCGCTGATAAAAATGTACATGAATTGGAAAAGGCGAAGAGATCATTAGAAAGCCAGTTAGCGGAACTGAAATCGCAGAACGAAGAACTGGAAGACGAGCTCCAACTAACCGAGGATGCTAAGCTTCGCCTTGAAGTAAATATGCAAGCATTACGAGCCCAATTTGAACGAGATATACAAGGCAAAGAAGAACAAGCTGAAGAAAAACGTAGGGGTATATTGAAGCAGTTACGTGATTTGGAAGCCGAATTAGACGAAGAAAGAAAACAAAAGAGTGCTGCTGTACAAGCAAAGAAAAAACTTGAAGGTTAGTTTGTATAGATCAGTATTTTTTATGGCTAGGATCCAAAAGTTAAGTAGTAAAGTGTATGGAATGGGTCCAAACTGAAACTAACATTACCACGTTGACTGTACCATTTTTTTGCAATATACCCTTTGTATGGCTTGCGTTCCACCCACTCTTCTATTTAAACTACTTCTTGTTTATGATTGCGTCATTTCTGTATCTAATAAATTTATTTATAACATTTATTTTGCAGCTGATTTGAAGGACGCCGAGACTCAAGTCGAACTTCAATCGAAGGTAAAAGAAGACGCTTTGAAACAACTTAAGAAATCGCAACAGCAATGCAAAGAAGCGACCAGAGACGCTGAGGAAGCCCGAGCTTCAAGAGACGAATTAGCCGCTGCATGCAAAGACGCCGAAAGAAAAGTTAAAGCTCTCGAGGCGGAAATTCTAAGCGTAACTGAAGATTTAGCAAGTTCCGAACGCGCACGAAGAAATGTCGAAGCCGAAAGAGACGAATTACAAGAGGAGATCAGTAATAACGCAAATAAGGGTAACATATCGAATTAAGTTAATTATCCAGAACTGCTTAACTAACATATTTATGTTTTACAGGAGCTTTACTTATTGATGAAAAACGACGATTGGAAGCCCGAATTGCTACTTTAGAAGAAGAATTAGAAGAGGAACAAAGTAATAATGAAATATTTGCGGATAGAGCGAGAAAAGCACAACTTTCAGTGGATCAGCTCACCACTGAATTGGCTAATGAAAGGGCGGCTACGCAAAAAATTGATTCGAACAGATTATTATTGGAGAGACAAAACAAAGAATTGAAAGCTAAATTAGCAGAGCTTGAAACTGCTCAACGCACGAAAACAAAGGCAACAATAGCTGGTCTCGAAAGCAAGATTACCAATTTAGAAGAACAGCTAGAGGTAATTTTTTTTTGTTATATTTAAAAATGTATATAGGTTAGATTTTAATTGTATTATATTTTTATAGGTTGAAGCTAAAGAACGATTCGCGCAACAAAAGACAAACCGTAAACTTGATAAGAAACTTAAAGAATTGGTTCTACAATTGGAAGACGAACGCAGACATGCAGACCAGTACAAGGAGCAAGTCGAAAAAGCTAACACTCGCGTTAAAGGATTGAAACGACAACTAGATGAGGCCGAAGAAGAGATCAGTCGAGAAAAAGCTCAAAAACGCAAAGCTCAAAGGGAATTAGAGGATATGTTAGAATCACATGAATCGATGACCAGGGAAATTAGCAACCTTAAAAGCAAACTTAGGTACGATATCGTGTTCATATCGGTAAACTTTCTATTTGAACGTTTTCATGTAAAAGTTTTTGTAAATTCGGATTACTTTTTTACAGCAATAAGTCATGATGTGATACACAACTTCCACAACAGTGCAATATTGTTACCGAGGTGGTATGTTAACGTTGTGTGATCAAAAATTTTTGCAAAATGTCTAAAATGCTGACTTGGAAATGCATAATACACATACACATACATGCAAAACTTATTGTACACATATGCGCAGTGTATATTGTGCATGAAGCGGATATTTTAAAAAGCATGCTTTGTACACAAGTTTTATTAACATATTTTATGTTTATCAGTCATACGAAGGCATAACATAATTTTCAAAAACATGAACGTTGCTTTTTTTTAGGGGAACGAATGTGTTGACTATAACAAATTTATTCTGGCTGTATGCTATTTTTGTTAACCTAAAGTTTTTTTCAAGACATGAGCGTATTGTGTATTTTTCGTAGGAAACGTATTTTGGACAGTTTTAATTTAATAATTTTATTCCCAAGTATTACTTAAACTGAACTATAATCCTGTAATGTTATTAGTACCACTTGGTTCTCGTTGCAGCATTTCGTTACATTCCTCAGGTCCTCATTTTAGTTGCTATGTCTATATCGAAAACTTTTCTATTTTGTAAATTGTTTTCTTCTTTTTTAATTAATAACAGGTGTTGAACAAGGTTTTGTTATTAAGGTAAATGGTATCTGTTTATTTACTTTTTATTTATTTTTTCACGTAAACAATTATATTACCAGAAACTTATATTTAAAATATGTACACTACTATACAAACCTCGTAGAAGCGTTATAGACTTTAACTATTTTTTCATTAATACAACAACTCCGCAATGGATTTCGTAAATTAGAAACGATGCTGTAGGTGTGACTAGTTGAATAGAGTGGATACTGCAAACTTTCGTGGATATATTTTCTTATCCCAACTGCAGTTTGTAGCAATGATTCGTTTACCTACTACCAATAGGAAGATATTAGAGCATCTTGAAACTTTTTGATGCTTCCTAAATTTGTCACTGTATTTGGAAATTTCTGCATTTTTGGAAATTGATTAGTCAGAGCGCTAATCGCGTTACCTGTATATAATATGGACAAGTAAAGGTTCATCTATTTCTACATCACTGATTTCTGCCTTTTCTCCTCTACACCCAACAGAATTACTACTTTTGTGGCGGCTAGTGTATGCATCTTCGAGTTAAATAAGTACTTGTAAAGGATGGTGCATTACAGATGATGCTCTAGGTATAGAGAGGTTTTTTTTGCATTGATGTGTTCATTTAAGGGGAAATATAACCATCATTGATATTTTAAATAAAAACCATTATTAAATTTTATTTGTCAATGATCCTTTGCTTTATTTTATTTAAATTTGTATTATACCGTATGGTAAAGGTGTTTCGTATTGGAAAAGATCGTGATTCGTGCACGAAGAAACAGTACAGCAAAGTGATCCATTTTACCCTCGACAACATTACTCAAATAAGAAGATTACTAAATGCAAGTATTTGCAGTATTTTCACAATTCTACCATTTCTTTTAACTGTTTCCATACGTAACATTCCTTTCACCAAACGGTTAAACATAATTTTCGAATTAATGAACTCAATTCATTAATCAGCGAATATCATTTAATTACTTAAAAAATTGCTACTGACAACCAAAATTAGAATTCCTTATGCATTACATAAAGAATTAACCCATTTTCATTTTGTCTTACACTACAAGAAATAGCAAAAAAATGCAATTATAACAATGTGTTTTTTATAACCGTACACTACAAGTTCTAACAACAACTTTATTATTAGATTTTGAATAATGATGTATCACTACAGCTTGATCTAACCACAGTGGTAGGCAAATTTGTTAAATATTTCAAGACCATTTTAGTATAGTATTGCGAATAATTTTTGCCCCTAATTTATATATAACAATTTGCCTTCCACACTACATAAACTTTGTTTTATAGTTGTGTTGTGGCGTTGTACTCGTATATTGTGAATGTCATTTTAAATTGTACTGCTTTCAGAAGAGGTACTGGTGGTATGGGTCTTTCATCAACCCGTCTGAGTTCTTCCAAACGTGGCTCAATACAAACAAGCGGCAATGGTTCGGGTGAGGATTCCACCACTCAAGACGAAACAGTGGATGGAGACGATGGACCCAATTAAATAAGTTTTCTTAACTAATTAGCTGACAATATCTTAATAATCCGGTATAAAAATTCATATATCAAATACGCCTGCTCACCGATTAACTTGCAAACCCACAATAATCGATAAGTAATTATCAGCTAATTAGGTGATCAAAAAGAAATGTACATATATTCATAAAACAAGTACTTAGCCATATGATTTTTATATAAAAAGTAACCTGTGCTTATAATTCTCTATTTAAAAATAGCAGTTGTATATATAAATTGAAGTTTTAGTATTAAATACTGTTTAAAATACTATGTGGCGTTAATAATCGATTAGTATAATTTACTTTTTATATAAAAAATTTCTATTATTTTTTTATTAAATCATTTATAATAATAATAATATTTAGTCACGGAAAACCCAGATTTTTTAAATTAATTATTACTATGTTTATTTTTCTTTTTATTTATTTTTAGTTTGTGTATTATTATTATAATTTAAAATATTTTAGTTGCCGACATTTTTACGAATTTAATTCAAGAATTTTATTATAATAATTCAAAGCTTAACGCATTTGTTTCGGTCGGCTTTTTGTACCAGTTTTGCATTGTATTCTATGTCTATATACATATATAAATATTATATAAATACATCTATATATATTGGGATAATAATTATGAGACAAATTTCTGCTTTATTTTTTTTTCTGTTTTAAGTGTCAACATTATCATTAACGGGACGTTTTTGAAACATTTTGATACATTTATATTTATATTTGTAGATGGTAAACGTTTTTTTGTAAAGATAAACAAATACAAACAGTTAAATGTTTTTGATACTTCAATATGTCTCCCTTTTTGTATAAACAGCCAGAAAATAGCATTTTGTATATATATCCTACGTATTAGTATTTTGGGGTACGGTCTACATTATATTTACAAATTCGATTAATAAATCAGAATTTGATACACACCTTTTTTTATTTCCTACATTATTTGAATTATAATTTACTATAAAGCTAATACGCCACCCTTAGATAATTTTAACACATTAAATTTTCGAATTATCCACTTATTTCAAATTTATGTATTTTGCTACAAGCTATTCATGAGGCCTGTTCGTTTGCGTTGCTGGAACTGCTCAATATCACTTTTGTCAATATCCGTATGTTCGTTTGCAATTTAGCTGCTGATAGGTGTTTTCGACACTCGTTCGTTTGCATTCAGCAAATTGCTGTATAGTAGAAGTAGCAAGCTATACTTGCTCAAGCCCCAAGTGTCGAGCAATAATAGCAGATCATAACGCTCACGTGTTATACGCAAGAGTGTAATACAGTTTTTGAGGTTATTGTATTGTTTAGGTGAATGTTCTGTTCGGTGGGCTCGCTACTTTAGCAGTCGATTGAAATCAGATTTATCCGCTGAAACTGATCTATTTGCTGTTTCTAATCTGCTACACTTGCTATTTTTGACAAAACTTACTAAAGTTAGCAATTCAAACGAACAGGCCTATGTACTTCGCCATGTCCTTCAATTTTTACGATTCCGACGTTCAAGAGGCGTAACTGATTAAAATGAATGTTCTATTTATAGAAATCGTTGTTCCAAGGCGCGATATTTTAACTATTTTCAGCTATTTACAGTTATATTACTATCTTATCTGGCAGGCGATGAGACATGGAAGTGTGATAGAGATGAAGTTAGTTAAGGTAATCTATCTCGATCTATCATTTGTAGTCGTAGGAGTATTTACAGTCTAATGAAGGAAACGTGTTATGATGTACTAGAAAGGGATGGTAATCTTAACTACGACGGTCGCGGACTTTTCATATAACCTCACTTAATTTGCAGCTACATATTGATTCAACTACACGTAGACACGTATGGATGCTCTATGATCATAACTAATTCTAATCACTAGTCGCGTTAGGCTTAGCATATTTAGATAATAATTAGATATGGCGCTATGTTTTGGTAGCTTACGTGTTCACGGCTAATAATCGTGTTCGGTAGAAACATGGCTTCCCGAACTGTTCAGATAACGAGCTTTTTCGAACGATCGTTTATCCCTTAGTACGAAGATCCTTGTGAAAAGGCTGCACGACCTATAACTAGTGGGTCTGATGAGAATCGATTCGAACTCTTGAATTGGCTTCTATAGTCCTAGCTGTATTTAGAAAATTTATGCTTGTATTAGATATGCACTCTTGATCAAGCGACGATGGCTAGCGTGCTCTATGTATTATAATTTTTGTAGTATAACATTAACTTGGCTATTGACGTATATGTATTATACGTCATGTCGCAATTTTACTTTCTATTGAGACAAGATTGCGCTATACATTAAAAAATGAAGTTATAGAGGATTTTCAAGCCAAATCATCATTCTTTGAAATGAATAGGCTTTGTGCATACTCTGTAACCTAACCCAGCACAACTTAATCGAAACGGAGGATGCGAGATATAAGTAGCGAGGATATCGCTCTTGAGTACTGCAAAAGTGAGAGCAACACTGCATAGATTTCCTACAAAATATAACAAATGCTTTGAACTGCTCATAAATGAAATATATCCTGTTAGAGAACTAAATTGCCTTGCTGTTGTATCTGTGAAAGTTTGGCCCCCACTTAACCTCACCTTATCAGTCTTGAAAGTTCTGGTGAAAGAAAGGGGTTCATGGCGCAAAAAGCACGAAATTTTGTACGAAGGTATACAGTATCAAATATTTTACGCTATACCAGCTTAAGACTAAGAAGCATAAGAATATTGTAGATAGATTCCGAATGACGCTGTAGAGTAAGAAGTAATTACAGAACAATTAGAGGTGCTGCAGCTCAAGTCATAGCAGAGCATTGAGAGAGGACCAGAATAGAACCAGACTAGAGAAAACTCCTTGGCTAAGGTACAATAGTAAAACATCATAAAGCGGCGGCCTATATTTACTGTGGCTAAACTAACACGTCAGAGCATACTGTACACGACTGCAACCGATGCTATATAGAGAAAAGACATTTGGAAAAAGGAATAGACAAATAAATGAGGATAAATAGATAGTAGAGATAATTACAGAAACCGGGTCAAACTGCGGGCTATAGCGAAGCTAAGGAGCACAAAACTAATAGACATTAAATATCCTAACTGAGGTACACTTACACCCCTAATTCTCTTACGAACCAAAGAAGATATAGGGATCAACTATGTACCAACGATGAAACACCAGGGGCAATTTTAAAGAAGGGCCTCTTGTTGGGTAATGCCCCTTTCCAATATTCTTAAAATATATACAGCCCCTGGCAACATTACTACCACCTCTAAAACTATTCTTAATTTTGGATTTTGTGCGTTATAAAATATATGGAAAATCATCGCTTTTTAGGAATATGCAATATGCAACACCCTCTATAGTATTGTTATATGCCTTGCATACCTACATTATAGTACCGGCAATTTGACGTTTAGGCCGAATTGTGATAAAAACATTGTCACTTTGTCGTGAGTGGTTGTGTAGGGCTTGTGGTAGTTATCTGTGTTCCATAGTGTTTTAATACCTTTGCTGCTCTTTTCAAGAGCAACTGGTTCTTATCTTGCCCAGAAATATAAGAGCATGCCTAGAGAGTCGCATTGATTGCCACCAAGGGTGGACCTACAAAATATTAATTTTAAATATTTGTTTTATAATATTAGTATTTTAGTAGGACTGTTCTGAATAAATCTTTGCTCTTAGTTTTACATCATTTTCGCAATTTTAAGAAGTTACAGTACGAGATTTGCTTGAAAATGGTAAAAAAATATGAGTGACCATAATCATGTTGCCAGGAACTGGACACAGAAGCAGAGGAACATGTACTTATATATATATATGTATATTGGCTGGCAACTGATCCCATTCTTGTGTTTCTCAAGTTACCACTGCTGGTACGTTACATTTTGCAATAAAGTACACATATGTACTTTTTAAATCAATAAATTTCCTATTTTTGTTACAGACTGTGGATAGAAAAAAAAAACAGTTTATGGGATAAAATTCTTTATTCACTGAGTGATGTTTAATGTCTGTGAATTATAAATACAATAAATTTACGTAGTTAAAATGCGAATAAAATACAAATAAAGACTTGATTAATAAAGTGAAAAGGCCAATTGTCCTTGAAACCATAAGCAAAGGACTTTTCAGTCGCTCATTCTCATTCATTCTAAAACCTCCACCATAACAATTTCTATTAGATTTGCTGCTTGTTGAATAGTCAGTAATTAATAAAAAGTGTACTCATAAAATAGATTTACACACAAACAAGTTTAAAATAAGGGACACTTATGACAACTGTTCATATAACTTAAAAACTATATTCAACTGTAGAACAATTCATAATTCGTGTATAAAAATTGCAAAGCCTTACAGGAGAAATACTGTCAATATAATCGTATAAAAAATACTAACTACATATGCCAATAATATATATATTTTTTAACATATCACTGCTCATGATCCTAAGATCCCTTTTACGTAGAAAATAGAGAAATAATTTGTACTTTGCCAATTTTGTTTTAAATAATAAAAAATAAGAAAACTAATCTTCTTATCTTATTGTAATTGTTTATACTTAGAATCAAGAGTCAGCCGAACAATATAAAAATGTTTAAATATTAGTATTAATTTAAAAAGAAAAATGTCTTATATACTGGTGCTAGAACAGTATGAAAAATATATTCTACATAAAAAATGTCTGGAGCTTTTCGTATTTTTCAAATATTCGATTCCTTAGTTTTATGTACACTTACACACTTTTTCTTCGCCTCGTAGAAACAGGTCTGGTCCCACGATTGTCTAGTTATCACAAATCAAAGACTAATAATTTTGTTACATAATAAGACAAAATTATGAATAATATTAAATTGCTGACTACCGGCATTATTATCATTTAAAGAAATACGAAAAGCTCGAGCAATGTCGATATGGCATAAAAATGTAGGCCTTTCAAGCTCCACCATTTGCGGGACAATCGGAGTCCAATTCTTCGGCTAAAGCTAACGGAGCCTTGAGAAGGATATCACTTACTTGAATTCTTTTAATCTGAAACGAAGACTGTTATTTAAGATTTGATTTCGATTATGTTTGGAAATCTTTTAAGTGCGATTAATATTAATGATTAACTTCATGCCAATTACCCTATTAACCTTAGAAATAAATCAGCATTAGAAAGATAGTTATAAGAACAAAGTTTTAATACCAAATAACAGTTTTACAAATCAATTTGAAGAGCTAGATGCCTATTAATTGACGACCAAAAAGTTTTTTCAATTCATTAATTTGAAATATTCAGGCAAAAACTCTTTGATCATGTGAATAATGCATATACTTTCATTTCCACTAATTCATGCATATTTATTAAGTGTACTAAAAATATTTATAATTAATTTATATATGTAATACTTTAGGTGCGTTTGCGTGTTGTAAATTTTAATGTATGTACATGAAATGGTAATGTTAATATGGTATAATGAAAAAATTGCAATTCTAACCTCCGTGTGCCGTGTAGATCCCATGGTTGTACTCTCTATGACTACAAAAAGCAGTAAATACATAAAAAACAAAATTAAGCAAGCTATACACAACAAAAAGAAACAAAAATCAATTGCAAACAGCACAATTAGACGTTAGCTCCAATAAATATACAACAAATAAGTTATTTATTTCTACTTGGTTTATTAATGTTTCTTTTTTATTTTATTTTTTTTTTGATGAGTATTCCTTAAACTGTTCAGGGAACGAATGCATATTTACGTACTTGAAAATCTTATAGATATGCCCAGCAAAGCAAGTTCAGATTGGAATGTCACCTTTGTTTCAATGAGTGGTGATAGATATGTAGATACGCAATAAAGGACTACGATACCAATAATTTGAAACAGATTAGATTTTGCTTCAGATACCTACTTAAAAGAAGTTCGGTAAAAGTGCTTTATTTTTAACGTGTAGATTGACTTGTTGTAATCTACACTGGATCTCATCAATGGATACTTAAAAGTTGATCATGATTCAGAGTAATATATTAAATTGCTACAATTTATTAAGAAGAATTTAATTATGACTTGAATAAAGAACGTGAATTTCTTAATCCTATAGTAAGCCATGTTTGTATGTTCAAATTATAATCCGCGATAGTGGATAAAACTATAATCTCAGAAAGAGAAGGAAGTGTTAGAAAAATTTCACATAGAACCGGTCTTAAGATTTACAGCCCAATTCCTGCTTTAAAAAATAAGTTACAGTTATTTGTCATACAGTTATGCAGGTGTAAATTATTTCTTAACACCTTCTCAACTACTAGGCCGTGTTCCCATATAAACTGGGAAATTGGCAGGGTAAGGTAAATTTGGTAATATTACGTGATCACTGGATTGTTCATTTTAGTTTACTAACGGTAATGTTTGGATACTGTCTGGATAACGTAGGAGGCATTTACGAACGCACTCTTATGGTCATTATCATCTGACATTCATTACTTTTGGTTACGTTACTGCCGCTTAGTCTTAGCAAATTAAATCTTGGGAGGCCAATCTGATACAGACAGCAGTGGAAATTTTGTCTTACAATCCTAAATAAGTAACTTGGAATAGTCCAAATATAATGCAGGGGTATAATGTCTGCTAATGTGGAAAAAAAGAGATTGAGACGATAGTAGAGTAATTTTTTTTTATCAGCTACAAGCTCTCCGGAGCACACGAAAATCTATCACATTACAACAATAGTTATCCTGTACACCGTCAAGCACACTACAATAACACAAACACATACATATACCAACAGAAATCTAAAGAGCAAATTGGACGTTTGCTATATGTATTCTTTCGAGGACTATGGGTTAAGATAATACAAATAATTTTCGGTAACATCAAAATACCACAACGTTTAATTAGTATGTATGTAGCTCATTTGATTTTGGAAGACGCAAATCTTAGTAGTTGTTCAACATTAATTGAGAACGGAGACCATATTGCAATGTCTCAAATTTTAGTAAATGCTATCAACAAATATGAAAATTTGAAAAATTAAGTGCTGCCCGTCTAAGAAACTTGGTCTATTATAAGATTTTAAGATGAGACCGTTCCTCCTCAACGTATGTTACAAATTTGACCGTCTGAGGGAGAGACAAAAGTATTGATTTTATATAGACAACACTTGAGAATAGTTAGTAACAATGGTTCCTAGCGCATCAAAATACGTATCCCAAATTAATTAAACATTCTGGTATTTTGCTGTTACTGATGGTTATTATCTGCCTATGATTATTTATAACTGGAGATTTGGCCTACAGAGTGAGAATGTAAAACCTCACCCAATCCAATGATGGTTTTCTCAATGTTCTCGTTTATCGGTGTCCAGCTTGTCTACTTGCGTATTGACCCAAAAGTATAACGCAAATCTTAGTAGATATTAATAAGTCTATGTACTTCCTCATAACGTTTGACTAAATTCCTCCAAATGAATATTATTGAACAATACGATACAAAGCAATTGCAAAAAGTCAATAAGCTGCCTCAAGATCAACATCAAGGTTTGTTACATCGCTGACTTTGTGGAAAGAAGCTATTTTCCCCCTAAGTTCTAGCTGGACATACTATATATTGATTTAGTTATATTATTCAGCGCTTTATAGAGTTATTGAAAAAGGCAAATAATACATAATTACATTACCGTAATCTATAGAACGCTACAATATTCAACAATAATTGAATTCGCCTGAAAATGCAAATTCAAAAATAAAAATCAATGATCGTAATGATCGTAAAGGAAACCTATGTTCGTACATTCATTTATAACAACATAAAAGTAGATTATTCATTTACAAAAGTCGGCAAAAATGAAAGAAAACTAGCAACGCAGAAAAGAAAAATAACGCAGCCTCACTTACCTTGTTGTTGTTCGTTTGTTGCAGTAGTAGTAGTGCTGTTTGTCGTGACCACTTCACCAGATTCATTGGTCGTTACTGTGGTTACAGTTTTTGTAATTGTGGCAATACCTGAAAGTCGTGAGGTCAACTCTTCGCCGGATCCCAAGTGATCTTTAACGCTATCGATTGTTATATCTCCGATACTGCTCGAAACTGTTACGTTGTGCAAAGCATCGTCTCCATTTTCTCTCACTTCTTCGGTCTACATAAAGAAAGAAATATTAGGGTGAATGTGTTAAATGTATAAGCGTGAAATAAAATTATTTGATTCAAAAGGTTAAACAAAAGCAAAAAAAATCTAAGGATAAAGCTACATTATAAAGAAAAGTATTGTTAGTAAACCCTTTTGGAAAATAATGCGCTTCAAACTAACACCAGAATAAACAAAATAAATAAAACACATTGCAGAAACAATGATATAAAAACAGCTGTACTGTAAAATTAGCTCAGTAAACAAAGAAATAATGGTATCATAATGCAAATGTACACTGGTAACAATAAACTATCTCGTAATGTTATGACGTCTAGTATTGAACGAAGATAAGATAAAGTTAATGAGAATAAAAATTAATATCCTATTAGTTCTAGATGGTGATCCATCACTGCGGAACAATCCGCAATTTCTGTGTAATATAAGGAAGATGTGTGCGATTTTGTGTAAGTTGTATATTATCAATTAAGCAGCTATTTTTCGTTTGTTAATATAAAAATATGTAAAAAGAATAAAGAATACGATAGTTTTGTGTATTATTTGGACCTAAAATATATATAGAGTACAAAATGCATGTAAATTCTGAATGATAAGTACAGATATAACTTATTGTATTCTCTCAGTTACTATCTTGGTGAGGTGATAACGAATGCAAAGGTAAGTGCTTTCAAGTAATTTTTAATTATATAATGCTTATACCCCTAACATTAGCAATGTGTGAACAAACAATTTTTTATGTGAGTTAATTTTAGTAGATATGCTCATTTTCAACACTTGATGTTTGGTGCTCTTAAAATAATTGAAAAAAATTAATTAATATACAGCCGGTTACTGTACAAACTCAACTTACAATTACTAAATCGCGAAAAGGGGATAGTCATGATAAAAGCTGAATTAAAGTTATATAAAAAAAAGAAAATTCCACAAAAGTAATGTGCAAGTGTGCCAATTGGGTGATAATGCCTGCCTTAAAAGTTTCTAAAATTGGCAAATAATTCATTAAAATTTATCATCAAAACTAAATATTAGGCCTGCGCAGTTTAATGCCTGAAAAGGTTGTGAAGTATGGCAATAGAACATTCACTACAGTGTTAAAAGAAAGTTTGTTGAAGTTTCCAGTAATGAAACAATCGACTGGAAATCGCCTACGTATATGTAAAGAAAACTATTTGTGCCTTATCTATTGTGGTCATCTTTATTCATTTATTAACTGTTTTGTTCTTGAACTTATAAATGTATTAGTTAGTTTTGAATAAGACTATATTTTCCGAAGAAGATTCCGATATCGAGAAGTTTGGATTTTTTATTTTTCTCGACAATACCACAAGTAGAACCATTAAAGAAATGAAGAACACTTCTCGGTATTTAAACCGGCTTCAGAGATATTTTCGCTATCACATTGCATTAGAAAAATTTTGAGATAATAAAAACGTAATGTAAAAAAGCTGGCATTTTATTGTCAACAAAAAATAAATCAAAAGCGCTTTATCAAGCAAAGAAATTAATTAAACTCCAGACACCAGCAAGAAAATAAGCAAGTGACCAGTGGTCATGCGTATTTTTTCTAGCGCTGAGGTTGGAATCCTGGCCATTTCTATCTTCTAAGAAGGCAGATCTTGAAATTGTAAAGTATAAGGCGGGTAAAGCGATCGAACGTTTAGGTGCTAGTCTTGGATGTAGATCTTGGTTCTATGTTTACTTGGAGTGGTGGCTTATACCTTTACATTACGTCTTGATAAGCGTTTTCGTCCCTAGATATGCCCCATATTGCTGGAGAGTAGAGACCAGAACGTTCCCACAAATATCAAAGTCGCTGAGAAAGCACGGCGCGCACACTATCATCCTCAAGATGCTCGTTGCCCGTGATGTGATGTACAAAACCATATAAACGAGTTTCCGTATTAGAGACAGTGGACTTCTTCGACATAGGAAAGATGGAACGAATGCTGTATCTTACAAAACATGTTAAGCAATCTTTGCCTTATCGCAAGACAGAGCTAAGCACCCACCGCATTTTATAACCAGATATTTAAATATTGTCATACGATAAAATATTTCGTTTAATGAAGCATATTGTGACGCTATTAACACTAAAGGCCTTAGTTTTCAGCATTAACCACGTATTGAATTCTATTGACACAAAAGGATATAAACGCACAACAAGACACAAAAAGGATATAAAGGCTCACTTCATATCCTGCTTCGACAACTTCGTACAAAGCACCTATTAGCGAAATGTGGCGGTAGTACCGTGGAAACTGCGGGTCAAGTCGCGTTGGAAGTATCCAAGCCTGTTTAGAAATTCTATTGGTACATTTTATATTATTACCAGTATAATACGAATCTGATCTTGTAGTTCGGCTAAGTATTGCGGTATAGTGATGTTGACTTTAAATAACTGCCTAAAGAAAAATTCACAAAAATAATGCAAAGTCTAGAGAATCAACAGCCATTCTATCGGTCATTGCCTGCCAGTCTATTTGATAGAAATGATATAGTATCAGTGAACATGATTGTCGGTTAAAAAGATTGTTGCAATAAATTTATTTATTTATTTTATTTTGTGTATGGCTGCAAACAAAAGACATAGAATACGATAAAAGGAGAGAGTAGACGTAAAGGTCAATCTATATACTAACTATTACTATTAAATACTAAAATTCAGAACTGAATGTCTGAATCGCTGATCCATCGAATAGCTCTTGGTGTGGCCTGTATAAAATCTTCCACGCTATCCTGGAAGGCTCTGTTGGGGCATTCAAAACAACATTTCTCATGGTTTGTCGATCCTCTCCATAGTTACAGGAAGGAGATCGGCGGAGACCCTATCTGTATAAAGACTCTCCGCATCTACCATTGCTACATCTAATTCTATTCAGTGAGGTCCAGACTTTGCGTGGTAGGTCGAAACCTTTGGGAGGGGATTTCTCGCTGAACAATTGAAGGTACTCTTGTGGCGCACCGACAGACCAGTTCCCTTTTCAAGCCTCAGTGGGATTAAAACTCTCTCTGGCGAGATTCATCGCAGAAACGAGAGCGGAGTGTACCGATTTTAGCCTGCCAGAACGAATATTATTCCCAAGGATAGGGAGCTCTGGGTTCTTTAAGATTTGACCATATAGTCTAGAAGCTTTTGTCCTCCAGATGGGGGATGCCGCTAAGTACTGGAAACCAAAAAACTGGTGCACTGCGAATGCAGCTCGTAATGATTGTCATGGTTTCATTTTCACTTTCTTAGTGTGTGGGCTGGTCAACCATATTGAGGCACAGTATTCTGCAGTGGAGTCTACAAGACTCAAGGTTGTAATGCGTAAAGTGTCAGCGGATGGTCCCCATGATGACCCTGCCAGCTTACAAAGTATGTTGTTTCTTGTCTTCAGTTTTTTGGTCAGTTTAGATAGGTGGTTATTGTAAGGGTTCTGTCAAGTGTGATTCCGAGGTATTTTGGACAGGTTTCATATGAAAGAGTGACTTCATTAAAAGTGACCTTAAGGGTACGTTAGCCAGCCTGTTGTTAAAGTGAAAACAGCTGACTACTGTTTTAGAAGTGCGTGGTGTTAGTCGCCATTTATGAAGGTAGGTTTCCAGCTTTAGCAAATCTTGGTTAAGGGTAGTTTCTATAGTTGGCATATTAGAGTCCTGGCTGGCGTTGGCTAGATCATCTGCGTACCCAAATTGTCTACTTATAGTTGTAGGCAAGTCCGATATATATAGGTTAAAAAGTAAAAGGGCGAGAACTGAACCATGTGGGAGCCCATTGAGAGTTCTGGTGGAACTGGTCTGATCATTGAGAAAAACGCCCAGCTGTCTGTTGGAAAGCATACTATTTAATAGCATCGTGGTAGCTGTACACTTGACAACCCTAAGTAACTTGTATAAGAGGTCCTCTAACTCCTCCACTAACACAGTACCTGTCTTCTGCCCCCTCTTGAAGCCAGCCTCTATGTGTGTAATCAAATTCAAGACTTTCTTTACAGAGCGTCTACCAGTCCTGAACCCAGCCTGTTCCACAGAGAGCGTGGGATCGATCAATAGTCCGATTCTCTGTAAGASAACACTTTCCAGAAACTTGCATGCACTCAAAAGGGCAATGAGTCTATAGCTGGCAGGGTAGTCGCTTGGCTTTTACAATAAATTGTAAATGTATCTCTCCTGTCAGTGTTCCGGCAAATATTTCAGTTCTGCATACATTTAATTTGTACTGAAGTTAAGTGTGTACCACTTCCAATGACGATTTCCTTGGTTGCAATACTACATTTTCGTTAGCATATCATATAGCTTGTCTTGCACACGTTAATTTGCTGAGCATGCAGCTTCCATAATCATACAAAACTATAGTCGATTTACCGTCTTCGTTAAGTTCCTGCAAATATTGAATTTTATACGGATCTCACTTTTTTCAAGGTCACAAAAAATCCCGTTGACTGAATTTATTCTACACTTTGCACATTGTAACAGGTATATTTCCTTATGTTCTCAACTAATTTATTGTTAACAAAGAAACACTGTTGGTAATAGGAAAAAAATATTTTTCCTATTTTGTTCTATTCAGTAACCAAAAGCTAATGCTAACTTGGTGGTGGTTTAACAGCTAGAATTAAAAATGATAAGCGCGAAGGATTTTCGAGTGAATTCATAGAAAAGAAATGTTTCATCTATGGAGAAGGCAATCGACATAAAAAGATATGCTGCAGATGAATCGCTATTGATTGAAGCATGACTGTTGCAAATGTGTTAAGTGAGGACGAAATTAGTAATTGTAATTGATTATTTTAAAGTTCGTAACGGAAGAAATTGAATATCACATTAAACAGCAGCCAATTACCGCAATATATTATGAAACCTTTTAATAAATCTAATGTGCTACTACTAAAAAAATATATACATACATACCCTATTGTTAATAACTTTACTACCTTATCACTAATAATTAAGGTTCGCAAAGTCACTGTCAGTCTATAGTCATTTCCATGGTTAAATAAACAATGTAAACGGTAAAACAGAAAAATTTTGTTGCACATAATAAATAACGTAAATTTGTTATAATCGTGACTCCTCCCGTAAGTTTAGGATCTCAAGGAGTGTAATCAGACAGGGTAATTTGCGAACCTTAATAATAACGTTAATTATGAGTAGAAAAATTAGTATAAATGCCAAATTAGAAATAAAATAAAACTAAAACATGAGAATCAGTAAAATATAACCATTAAAAAATCATAATTGAGGGTTAATAAAAAGCATTATTTAACTTGATCTATATTTGACTTTATAAACTTATTGCACATTAGTAAAATACATCTTAACTAATACTTGATATAAATTCTTTTTCGTCTACATTTTAAATGTATAAACATTGTTAAAATAAATTAAAAAAATGTTAATTTTGTTAAAAAATATATGTATATGTAGGGCAAGCAATAGAAACCCTTTTAGTGATATTTGATTGTATTGTTAGGAATATACCTATATAAAAATAGTGGTAAATAATCTAGTGGAATACTTAGGGTATAATACTGTTCTGACAGGTTAAGTGTATTTTATAAATGGATACGATTTATTATAAAAACAGTCACTGCTAAAATGCTACAATATTATAAAACCGTATAGCTACATATACAATATAGATATATCCCCTGAGGTATAAAAACAAACCATAAAGCATTTGATGCTATAAAACGTAAGTACATTTTATAAATAGTAAAAACAACAAAAATAAAAAAGATACAAAACTACTATATAGAAGCGATATATATATGCTCAAATAATGTGTTAACGAACCTTATCAGCGACACTACTTTCTTTACTTTCTGAATTTCCATTCACCATGGCGACGGATGGACTTTGTTCTTCTGCTGGCCTTTCTTCTTCGGTTGTTAAAGTTACATCGGCTGTCTCTTCGTGTCTTGCACCTTCAGGTAGCTGCAGATAACATCTAGCACTAGTAATCTTCGTTGCGGACAGGGATATCCTTTGTAACTCCGAAGATGAATGGAAGTAAAGTGCTTCGCCATCTCTTGTAAATACTAAAGATGATATGCCACTGCAAATAAAACTTATATATTATTATAAATGTACAAACTCAAACGACAAAATGAACGGCATAGTACACTGACGTAACTGATGTACGCAATCTACGCTTGCGAGAGATACTCCAGATACTGCAGCACTTTGTACTACATCGAAGTTCATTCCGTTAGAATCACGCAATTTTTTCCCGTCAGAGTAACCGAATCTTGGGACTATCTAGACAAACTAAATGAGCCAGGCAAAAGTACAATTGGGTTCTACTGTGGGTTCCGAGACACGCAGGCGTGAAAACAACACGACATAACAGACAATCTCGCTAAGAAGGGAGACAGAATACATTTTGAGGGGCCAAAATCTTTTTCCAGGACAAGTAGCAGTGTAATACTGGAGAAGCCCAATTATGAAGTAGAGCTGAGTACCTTGAGTACCCAGGTACAAGCTGTTATCCTAATGCGCCCGAGGTTCTGAGAAAAATCAACGTTGTTGTGCACGTTCTTTCTATACCATTAATGTTGGTCTCCGTATAAGCAAGCGTACGTAGTGCTGTGAACTGGATCTACGCCTACCACCTTGGTGGCTCCCGTTCGATTTCTGCGAATGGATTTCTTTTTCGATCTTATTGTGCAGAAGATTGAGAATTATATTTTATGCAAATTATTCATAAATGATCTTTTTCGCCGTAGTAATTTTATTACTAAATAAATTAGCGCTATGGCGTCTATTTTGAATTTCACAAACAAATAGTACAATGAAATCAGTTTATTCCGCATCAGGTTCTTCACTCGCTAGGTCAAACAAAAAAACACATTTCGTTAATGCCTAAAAAGGGTGTTCTTTCCTCTACTAATAATTTTTATGCAAGCCACGCGTATTTAATCACTGGTACGAAGGCATAAGCGAAAGATATCATTTATGAATAATTTGCATTAAATATTAATTAGCTAATATCTTAGCTTATCCACATAAGATGGAAAAAAAATCGAGGAATCGAATGCCAGCAATCAGGGTGGCAGGCGTAGATCCAGTCCACAACGCTACGCACACTTGCTTATACGGAGACCAAGATTAACGGTATAAAAAGAATGCGCACAGCAACGTTGATTTTTCTCAGAAACGGCATGTTCCGATAAAAGTTCGTACGGATATTGATGAAAGGTTCCTGTATAACATAGTTGAGACTCATCAAGATTCGTGTCGGATAACCCTGGTGTTCCCCTTATGAATCTTAGAGAGATTTTATACCTAGGAAATGGAGAATTACATTCTTACCCGTAAATGTAATTTCTTTTAGGCACTTTTCGAAAGTTGGCAATCTAGTTCCCAACTACTTTGCATGACTTTAAAACTTCAGTCCCGATACCGCTACTATGTAACAAAAGCTTTTAACAATAACTGAAACTGAAAGTATACGGAAGCCAGAGAGCGAAACTATTACAAAACCTATATCTTTTGTTAAATCGTCGTTATTTATACATAAAGCCGACAAAAAAAATGAAAAAAAAAATTACAGCTACTTGATTCAACTATTTACACTGAAACAAATAACGAAATAACAAGACAGACACCATTATTCCAATACTAAATCGTGTCTTACATACAAGAAATAACATTATAGTCATTGTAGATATTCTACGAAACCAAACTTTGTCTTAATTTTAAAAGTCAACATACATGCTAATTATGGAAAATCATGTGTACATAGTTGGTTACATATTGCTAATGTAACTGGCGAATGTCTAGCTCATGATAAAATGTATTAAAGTAGTGTTCAAGCTAGTTAAAATTCGACTTCATGTACTTACTTGATATCTTCTCTTCTTACTGCAGCTGCATTTAGTTGCCGTTTCAAGTCGGGAATGCTTAGAACCAAACAATCACCCAAATTCGTTAAACACAACAAGTCAACTTCCGCGTGTGACGTAGTAGTTGAATCGGGTACAGCACAAGTGAAGTTCGCAAAAGACATTCGCCTAACACGAGCACCTACGCAATTATAACCAAACCAAAAATATTTAGTCGAAAACTTAACGAATGTGTGCGACTTACCTTCGTGTGCGGTTAGTTTATATTTACAATACGGTTTCAAAGATGGCAGTGTAAAGATTTTGAACTGTTCTTCTGATGCGATAATCACTCGATGCGGTTGTGTTGGATCTGGTAAACCGACTATTGCGCGTTCCACTTCCAAGGGTTCGGGGAGAGGTTTACTGGCGCCGTCTAAGACGGCTATGGAAATCACAGGAGCCCTATGCTTTAATTGTATTTCTTTGCCTAACTGGCATATCACATCGTCAGTATCCCGTTTAGACGGTATACTTATTGTGAACACGTACACTGTGCCATTATTTGTTCCAGCCCATAACGTGGGAATGGTATTTTGTACTGTAATTAATGTAAACAATTAATAAACGTAATTACTACTACAAACACCTTTTTTTAGTTACCATTAATAAGAAAAGTTCTAGCGAAATATAAACATCTAACTATAGAACCCATAGCATCGTCTACGGCCCTAGCTTCGATTTGTCTTTCGATCGGTTTCGCTTCGAGTGGGCTGAAGTTCTCGTCAGCTGGTGATGAACGCGGTGCAGGTGATGTTTTTGTCGATGGTGTATTGCTCGTGGGTGAATTCTGATTGGTTGTTGTTCTTCTAGTTGATCGACCTTTCCTTAATCTCCTAAACGACTCCCGTAGTGATTTTTTGAACGATTTTCGGCGGGATATTGGAGCATCTCCAGCTCCAGTGAGATCTAACGGAATAATATAATAAATAACGGTGAACTGCAAATCATGTGAAGATATTAGCTTACCACTAGGATTCAAAGTGCATTTAACAATAACGGGCTTCTGACGTATGTAATCGAATAAGGCTAAACCGTGGGCCGTACCAGCGGCTAACAATCCCCAATCTGGCCTTAGGACCACACAAGTAACAGCTGCCGGTGGATAAAGTTGCAGTATGGAATTTGCTTGGAAGCCACGTGTTTGATGTATGCTACCTAGAATTAGCAAATCATAAAGTTTTCACAATTTTGTTTTGTACTAGTATTAGTATTAATACATACCAGAGAAACAGGATACTTATGAACATACCTGTTTTAGGTGACAATTGATCATGGCCTTTCCACACAAAGCCATCTCTATCACTAACTATATTCATTATCGATACGTTTATTTCACCATCTAAAACCTCAGTGTCGAATTTAGCTATCACAACATGTCCTGCTGTGCCAGCTACGGCCAATGTTCCAGAAAGCGGACACAAACTAATCTTCTTTACAGCCAATCGAGCATCGTCCGAATAGGGATCAAAGATTCCAGTTTTTCGGAATGGCGGCCATTCATCTTCGGAATCGTCGGGCGATGCCACAACCTCATCTAAATCAAAATGCACAAATTAGTTACAAAAATTAGATTTGATGCGCAAGAAAATATTTACCAGCGAATTCATCTCCGGTGAAGTATTGCGCGGTACTGAACTTGTATATTGGTGTTAGATTAACACTTCCAGCGTCCCAGAAACGAACAGTGCCATCTTCGTGTCCTGTTAGTAGCAATTCTCTTCTGGGAAGGCTGCCTTTTGAGCATAACAATTGACCGCCATCTATAGGCCAAGCGCGATTGGAATACAAGTGGCTGGTTTGTGCCTTACCGGCATCCTTAAGCTGCTCCCACAATTCCTGTGGAACATCTGTAATCAAAAGTTATGTATGTAGAAGATATGATCAACTTCTAAGAAGTATTGAGTAGAGACAAGTTTTATTAAGACTTAAAAACAAAAAAAAAACTTGAAACACTAGTACACCACAGAACTTAAACAAGAAGTGGGAGGGTGTCAGAATATGCTGTCACTCCAACGATTCCTAATTTTAAAACGTTTACCCTTGAGTCTCGGTGTCAGAGATCAATCTCCGATAATATTGGTGGCAACAAAGACTTTTTTGGAGGGCAGTAAGAGTGATACAATTATACAAAGTGAAATTAAGAGCGATGTAGTTGCCAGGATTTATACTACATGATGACGCAAATTCTCCATTTTTTATTTCACCACCGTTAAATACTTCTCATACTTCAGGAAATCGGGGGGAGTTTACGTATGTGCCCATTTTGCGACCCTTAACCTCATTTGATTAGCTTTACTTAATTTGTTTTTGATACAAATCTAAATTACAAGAAAATGTTTGGTTAGCGTGTCATTGTAATGCATTAATAATTATATATATAATTTTATTTTATTTCTTTGTTGTAAACGCATTTGCTCTACATCTTTATAAATGTTGTAAATATCATTGCGTATCACGTACTTACTAATTCTCACAACAATATCATATTCAACGCCCCAGAAATTAACTTGAAATAAAAAAAAGTAGGTTGACAAAAATGTTTACTATTCTGCGTTGGTGGTTAATTTTATCAGATCAGATTAAATTTGTAATATCTAAAAGTTGGTTACGGTTTCTTGTAGTCGTATTTCCGTTTAATGCTTGCTCGTACACATATGTATGTATATTTTGTGCCTAGATAATTTACAATGCCGTTGATAACTAGGGCGGCTACGTAATATTATTGGAGCAAATAAACATATTACCGAAAGGTGTTCAATTCCACACAAAAATGTGAATACATATTTTAAATTGTTCAACTTCTTCAAACATTTTTGGATTTACATAAAAATGCTTAAAATTACATACCCTTGCTATTTCTTGAGCAAACATTGAAACTTAGGCTAATGTATTAGAAGAATGTTGGCGTTTCTGTTGCAATTTTTAGAATTGGCACCTTATCTAAATCGGTGTGAATTCGTAGCAACAGCAGTATCTTTATCTTCGCACAACAACAACAATTACGATAGTTTTATTCAGATGACAGCAAATCGTTACATTGCGGCTGAAGCCTTTGGTGCTGTTTTCTCGTAATTTTAGAAGCCCGATAAGAACAATTTTGTTGATTCACTACGCTCTTGAGCACGAATAAAATTTTGCTCAAGAATTGCTTTCATTTGACGTACGAAGTGGTTGGGGTAATCCCCTTGTTCCAACTCTTTAATTATGGTTAACTTGTAATGTTGAAAATGCAAGACTAAATGCAAAATACACCTTAGCAAATTGATGAGAACTGCGGAGTGTCTTACTCTTTCCACATTTTCATCGATCTTACAGCGATTTTTATATTACATTTAGATATTTCGTCTACGAAGGACCTCTACTCGTTGTAAAATGGCGTTACGGGTAAGAATAGACTGATTTCTGTGCATATTGAAATTGCGTCAAAGCTTACGCTAAACTGCAGTAACAGACTAGTTTTTCTTTCCTAGGTGTTGTACGCTAAAGCGAAGTGCTCGATCGTCCACGACACCATCGTCACACCCGTTTATACCAAAACTTAAATGTTATTCAAAGAACGAATCGAATCCAATACTTTTAGTGGCATTCGTTTAGCAAATATGCAAAATAAACTCCATGGAACTATTATAGCTCTATTTATAACTTTATTCAATTTAATCTTTTTTTCACAAAAGTTTCTTCCAAAATACATTCTTTATTAAAACTTCCATCATGAGCACGACTGTAATTTCAATAGCATAAATATAAAATCAAAGAAGACGCTGAAGAGGTACTTTTTTGTGTACTGAGTGCAAAGTAACAACACTAGTTAAAGCGCTCACTATAAATATCCCATCAAACCATCTGTCATAAAAATCAAAACGTAAATCGGTTAATTCTCGCATTATTATCACTCTATACTCTGGCAGCAGATTCATACGAAGCAGTAAAATCGATGATAAGAAATACATTCCCATAATTTGCGCTAACATTAATACTATAGTATTCGAGTTCTTATTCGATGAAACTTGAGAGAATAGTTTCGTTACAGTTGCTAGTAGGCCTTTAATATTTGTGACTACTATGTGGCCGACTAAAGCGAATGAAATATGTTGCGTCCAATATTTCACGTCCACATTTAAACCCAGAAATTTTGCAGCCATTTCGATGCTTCTAGAGATAACATCATCTTTCGCAGCATTTTCAAAAATGATATTGAGTGAGCTTGTGACCAATTTCCATATACAATACACTGCGAGAAAATATCCTAAAAAATTGGAATATACTCCAACTTTCGTCTTAGACCATTCCAATCTCTCCAGATTGTTTCTATCTTCATGAATTTCTAGAAACAACGTTCTGCTCAATTTTTCCAATTCGGATATTTCAAAATTTAGGTGTAGTGTATTATCATTTTTTACTGATTTTTTCTTTGCTATTAGAACTTCCTCCTTTTTTAAAGTAATCTTTTCCATTGTTTCCATCAATTTTCTTTCCAATTTAACAATTTCTTCTTCCGAAACGTTTCGTATAAAATATTTCATCAATGTGTATGGTGTATTAACTGCACCAAATCCGGATAAAACTGCCATCGAAGTTACTCCCAACACTCCAACTCGTGAAACTAATTCCACTAATGAAAGGCAATTATGTCTAGTTCCTGAGAGGGGAAACGTATCACCAATTTTCCAAAATAGCATTAGAAAAATTAACCATATCACAATGGCGGTTTGTAGTGGGTAATTGTTACGGACGAAGGAAGTGTTGCTTGTGATGCAGTAAAATATATACAGCGGATTTAAAACGATTAACATAAAAAGTAAAAGATATAAAATTATAGCCCAAAATAGATAACGTGAATTGGAGTTCAACCAATCGACCATCTCGAATATTATTAACTCGTACAAAGCACAGGATAAAGTTAATGTGACTGAAAACACCAGTTGTACCTTTTTATGTTTAACTTCGTAGTCGTAGAAAAGTTTTCGCATGAAGAACAACCAAGCGCCTACGAAGAATATAATTTGTGATAGTAATATTACCAAGACATCTCTGAAAATTGCCATTTTGTTTGCGACTTCTTTTATTGTAAGGCATCATGTAATTTACAATAAATTGGATTTTATGTTCATATCAGCCAGTAAGAATGAATACCTTCTCTAGGAATTTTTCTTGAAAATTATTATTAATGGAGCATATTTTCTGTCAAAGTATGAATTTTACACGCATATCATTACTTCTAAAGTCACAATTTGCAAAGAAACAGGATTGCCGGAGAAATGTCCTGTAAAGTTTGCATTTTGAAGTGAAATTGACGTTTTTCAAGTTTGACGTTTAGAAAATATTCAATTTTCAAGCTAATGGAGAATCAGTTTTCTCGCTTACAATCCTACAATAGGAACTAGTTGATGAATTAATTAATTCCTATTAAAAAAACCAAATAGGTGGCGTTTTTTAGTATTATGGAAACCAGAAGAAGCAAATGGTGAAAAGCATTAAAATTTTCCTTTTATAAGGTGGATCTTTTCCAACTCGCCTCCGTAACAAAAAAATGCAGAACACAATGTGAAAAAGAAAAGATAAATCAGCTGTGTTAAAACTGCAACTGCGACAAATGTAATTGAACCAGACAATTGTAACATTTTACAAAATAAAAAAAATAACGCAATAGCCTAAAATATGGTGGTTAATGGAAATACGGGATAATTAACGCAAGCTGCCGCGGTGCTTTCTAAGGACGAGGCAATTTTATTTAAGGACTAAAAGCAAGTCTAAAATAAAATTCGCTGAAACAGCTGTGGTACGATTATAAGAAACTTACTTGAAACGTGTTGGCTGCAAATAACGGCAGAAGCGTGCAAAGAAACTAAATAAGGCAAGTTCATCATTTTCCAATCCTCCGACTGCAAATCGATCGCTACAAGCTCCTCGTCCGCTAGGATAAGTAACGAATCAGGCAGAGCGGCTGGTGTACCGTATTCTATTTCCTCCGCATCTTCGGAACTATTCGATTCCACTATAATAAAATCAATCACCTAAACAATAAAACCATAACAATTAACATAAACAGTCATAACACTACAAATAAATAAATAAAAAATATTTGAACAAGTTAAAATGGTTGAAGTAAGCATGTTTAAAACACAATATGTTTTGTTAGTGGCCTTTAAAACGTTGTGACTTTAGCAAATTTTAAATTCGTGCCGCGATCAGATGTTGATGCAGGGTTACAAAATTTGAAAATAAAATTACGAACAAGCAATAACAAACCTTGCTAGTGAGATCAAATGTTACGTGTTGATTGTTGTGTATAACTGAAACAGTATGTTTATCACCATAACTTGCTCTAGGTAAACCACCGCTGAATACTATCAGAGGTTCGCCGTTCAATTCTTTCCTTATTATCTTAGGAATTGCTTTACAAGGAAAAGGACCGTAGGTTGTAGTGGGTTCGTTATCTTCGCCGTTTTCATCGTCGCCGTTTATCTGCCACGACATATAGCTACCTGAAAAAAAATTAAATATAGCTTTGATGCTCGCTCTTATTAATATAAGCGTAAGAATACATGTCATAGACAGTAAAATCCATATTTCCTACAAGAGTTGCAGCTGGGCTCTGTATTTTACAATCTAGTATACCTAGATACATAAAAGAGGCAATTCTATTGTTGATACACACTAACAGTTATTGAAGTTGGGACTATTAGAACAAGAAAATAACGATTTTGTTAAATATTCGACAGTAAACAACTGTAACAACTTTATTAATACAATTGAGATAATGATTCTCATTAGAATACAAAGTCTAGAGAATACTGCAAAAAAATATTGTATTTTTTTTAGATTCGCCTCCATTTATAAAATTTTTAATGTGTGCGATTTTGTCTACGATCGTCATTATTTTCTAAAATTGTTTCTAATTCAAGGATGGAGACGAGAGACATATTGGAGTTCCAAAACTTGCCGCCACAAAAGGTTGTTTGAAAGATGGCAAGAAGCATGCAATAAAGTTAAAACAAAGCTTGAAGGTGAAGACTGATTTCAGAAGCCTAGGACAAAGACTGGGTATAAAGATTTTACCAGGGTACACAGTAGACATTAATCCTTTTATTGCGCAGGCGCTGTCTGCCTATGAGCACTTCCGCTGCTATCTGTACATTGGAAAAAGATCATTGCAAGAGCGTTGATGTTGCACAGCATTTCTATCGGGTGCCGCAAATATGAGCAGTTTTGTATTGAATACTTTACTGAAAGCGGACATACTTTTAACAAAAAAACAGCATCGTCAACAGTTTCAAGTAAAAATGAAATCAATGTCAGTGTACAAGAGCTGTGTACGTCACATCATCGCTATCAAGAGAAAGGATCAAACAGGAAATGCAGACAACGCCAGCAGCAAGAAATTGTGGACCTGGTTGCGGTCTATGGGAGCAGCGTCTTCGTCTTCTCTCTCTTGGTATCATGAGTAATTTCAAAAGCTCCAAACACCACAACTTCTGAATATACGTTTTTAGGTACTAGTACCTCACAACATTTGTTTGAGTTGCAAGTTTTATTTTATAAAAATGCATTTACCATCATTGTGAGAACTTGTAAAAGACTCGCCGTCTTCATGCCAACACAGACTCTCCAATTGCTGCGTGGAAGCAAAAGTTTTAACAGTAGTATTCTCGCTTCTGTCCCACAGTACAATCAATCCTCTATTGTAACCGATTAATATATTATTAGGATGTCCCGGTTGTTCAAATATTGCTTCTACGGCGCCTGGATTCAATTTATAATCTTGGGGAACGCTAAAAAATATAACAATCAAGAAAACAAACAGAACAAAAAATCGATATACTCACTTTTGCATGACAACATCTTGATAAATAATATCAGGCGTCATCGTGAACGTGTTTAAATCTAAAAGGTATATGTTTCCACCTTCCGTGCCTAAAAGTAAATGATTTCCTTCTGATTCCACGCACATCGCCGAGATTTTCTTAAGTTTTCCTTCGAGCGCTTGTGTTTTGATTTCCACTAAGGAACTTAAATCTACCTCCCATAGGTGAAGGGAGTTGTCATCACATAGCGAAACAACTTTCCCGACATGTGGAAGAAATACTAATTGTGTAACGGCTACATTGCTTTGATGTTGGCCGTAGAATTCGACTCCCGGCCGGCCGAACACTTTGATTGCTCCTGTTGCAGTTCCGATGCATATCAGTCTTAATGTTGGATCCCATGCTATTGCTGTCGGTTTATGTGGAAATCCATGTTGCAATGTCTGAAACAACAATAAAATATGTTATTTTTCTATTAGAAATGATCTTAATTACGATTACGAGATGGTTTTATATAACTTTTAGATAAATTATCCGACAACACAATTAGTTCAAATAAATGTGGAATTGTTAACATATTTATCTTTTAATTAACACGTCTTTTCTCACAGAGGATTTTCGTTTTTGACCATGACCTCGCGAACTGTTCATAGGACAGTATTCGGAATGGTACAAAATAATATCTCTTAAATATAACAATAGTTTCTTAAACTCGTTAGTTCAGCTTAAGATTTACAAAGTCATTCGATTGATCCACTAAATAGTCTAAAAAAAAATAGTGGTATTTAGTGAAAAAGTACAGTAGAGCTAAAATAGATGAATCACTGAATCATCTGAAATGGTATTGGCTCGTACACCATATTATTTACATTAGCTGGAAAGTTATGTGAAGCTTAATTTTCAAACTTTTATTGGTATTTTACTTTCATACTGGGCAATTGCTCTACAATAAATGCACGTTTGTATAAGTGGACTGGAACAAGTCTATTGGTTAGGGCTGCCGGGAACGGATTCTACCTACGATTTTTTACTTGTGGAAGAAGTGTTCGATTTCTATAAATTTTTCTCATTTAACGAAATTCAAGGTAGTAAAAAGCCTAGATACGCCCGAATATCAACAGCTTATGACAACAAAACCAGAAAATTATGATGCTGGTAGATTAAACAGTTGATGGTTAAATATGCATCTGCAGGATATAACGTTCAATTAAGATTTAAGTGTTCTAATCTAACAAACTTCCTGTAAAGAAATCATTCAAAAGCAAACAAGCGATTTGAATGTGAAAGCCATTTTATCGATTTTGACAGTAAAGTGTAACGAATTAAGTTCTCAATGTCTCATGACAATAGCCTGTCTGCAAATTTGTATCTTTACATTTAATAAAACAGTTATTTAATTATCATGCCACACGTCTTTATGACACTAAAATGTACTATGGCGTGTTTTTACAAAGACCTTTTAAAGACGCACCCAATATATAAATTATATAGAATTACATAATTTAATTTAATAATTGTACATTGAGATAGAATAGAATAGAATTAAAATAGAATAATTTATTTATAGACTTCAGAGTGTAATTCCATAATGGTAAAATGTTAATTACATTGTTCAATAATCCCATAGGCATATTCGATGTTGTAACTGTTTATAATTCCGTACTTACTTAAATTACAATTTTCAAATCTACCTGTTAATCTATTTTGTTTTCGTTTAGTTAAAAGCCATACCTAATATATAGTTTACATTGAATTGATTTCGAATAGCTTTCTATGAAATCTAAAATCCATTAAATTGACTGAAAAGATAATTCCTGTACAAATATTATTTTCGAAAGAATAATATGAGATAAAAGGTAGATAAAGTACTATTAACAAAAGTGACACGATACAATTAGGTTAAAATTGCATATTTTTTTCTAATGGCTTCATTGTTTTAGATAAGTTTTGTTTTGTTTACATATAGTTGTAATATGATGTTGAAGTATCTAGACTACAACTTTAAATATAACTTGCAAATATCAAGGTATTACAGTATTAGCCGCAAAAATTAGTGAAAATATTTCCTGTAATTGTAAATGAGTATATTAAAAAAAATCGTAGAACATAGTTTAAAAATTTTCAAGGGCGTCTCATAAACAGAAAAGTGTAATTAGATATAGATACTAGAAATAGCCACAGAAATTGGAACAAAGGTAAAGGTTGATAATTGATAGTAATAACATATTGAAACCTAAATAACTAACTAAAAATAGAACGTGTTAGGAAAAGTATTGCCTGCATATCTACAGCACAAGTTGCCAATACTCAATAAGATTGGCAAATTAGCCATTGTTTTGATTGCATTGTTGCCTAACAATGAACTCTTTCATGAATCTGGTATTTTCGGTAGCTGTCTTATTGATCAATTTTAGAGAACTATAACTACATATGTAGATAGAATCAACTACATATGTAGATAGAATCAGATAAATTAAAATGAAATCCTCACAAATTTAATAAAACGAAATTATTTCCAACATATCAAAGCTTTGCATCTCAAGCATATAAAATGAATTCTATTAGGAGATATCATTTAGTAAACACATTTACGTAGTTTAAAATTGCAAGTACCCGGTATACTACTGCTGATATGGTATAAAATACCTCCACCAAATTAGATGTCTCAAAGTAAATGACAAATACTGTACAAAATCATTACATTTTATCATCAATTCAGTTCTGAACTTTGTGAAGGTATGTACCTAATACTACAGAGTTACCTATAACTAGTTTGCGCCATTTCCGAATCAAGTCATTTTCCTTGATCAACTGCAAATCTTGATACCATACTAATCTACCATACTACCATACTAATCTTACACTCAGTTACTGAATTACTATGAAGAAAATTTTGAAAGAAAGATTCTCTCTCTGATTCCGAGAATAGATGGAGCAAGTACTTACATATCTGAAGATATGTAAGCATATCTGAAGATATGTAAGTACATACTTAGCAATCAATGCCCGTCATACGCGATTGTGAAAAATTAGAATCCGTTTTGAAGAAGTTTTGTGATTATGTATGAAACATGAATTTATTCTTATGATCCAGAACCAAGACAGCAATCCATAGATTGGAAGTGTCACAGTCTAAGAAGATTCGTGTTTTAAAATTCGATGGAAAAGTTTTTACTTTAAATTTTTGGGGATTACAAAAACGGAGTGCCCTCCCCCCTCTCGCCCTCCTTGATCCCTTAAAAATA
>SMLS01061466.1:0-21685 GCA_004785975.1 Popillia japonica
AAAAAGTATTAACATCTGATTCATTTATGAACCTAGTTTGTAAAGTTATCAAAGAAAAAATTGACGAAATGTATGGCGGAGTCAAAGAAAAAGTTGTTGTACTGGAAACTAAATTAAATGATGCATTTGATCGTATTGATGATTTAGAACAATATTCGAGAAAAAATAGCATAAGAGTATATGGTTTAATCGAAAAGGAAAATGAAAACGTGTCCGAGGAGGTCATTAAGGTGGTGAAAGAAAAAATGGGTGTTACTGTTACGAGGGAAATGATCGATTGCTGTCATCGTTTAGGAAAACGAGAAGGTAAATGTCGCCCTGTTATTGTTAAATTTTGTAATAGACATCTTCGTAATAAAATCTACGATAACAAAAGAAAACTAAAAGGATCTAAACTGTCTATCAGAGAAGATCTTACAAGATTACGAGTACAGCTACTGCATCATGTTCAGTATAAACTTAAAATCAAGGAGTCCTGGACGGCCAATGGAATTGTTATGTTTAAGATTAAAAATAAAATATATAAAATAACAAAATTTTCAGATCTCGATAAAATACAGCTGTAGACGTTTTTATTCAACTCTTTACTTGCATACATATCTTGTGTTTTTTCTGCACTGTCTCTGTTCTTATATTATTTCAAATTGACCTTCAATATCTGCTTTTTGAGAGTATTTGCTATGTTACTTTTTAGATTAGATACTTAAATTACATTCTTTGTAAATTTTAAACAAAATTTACTGAACGTCTTGATTTTTTTTTTTAATGTAGTATGATCGTTTTATTTCAGATAATCTTAAATATATTTATAATGTGCTGGAATTATGTGATTAACTTTAAATATACATATTATATACATGTGTATGTACATAGATATATTGCTGTAGGGATACATGTAAAAGCTATATACGTTTGCCTTTTTTGTTCTTTCTTTTCTTTTCTTCACTTATCTTGTGTATTATTATAGTGCATAGAATTACCTAATAGCTGCATTTTTTGCTTCATTACTATTATATTGTTATTGTAATGGTTATTTAGTTTGCGCTATGAGTTTTGATTCATTGAAAGTGGCTTGCATTAACATTCGGTCTCTTTTGCCAAAAGTTTATGATTTAGGTGTTTATGTTCACAGTAATAAACTTGACGTCATAATTGTTGTTGAAACGTGGTTAAATAGTACAATAGCTGATGGGCATCTGCTAATTGATGATTATGTAATTATCAGAAATGATCGACCTGCACATGGTGGAGGCGTGGCGATCTATTGTAGAAATAGTCTTGCTTACAGTATTATTGACACTAAAAAAAATATAGAAGAAATTTTTCTATTATTTCGTATTGGTAATGCTAAACTTGCCATTGGTGGTATATATAGACCTCCGAAGCTCAATTATAAAGCATTTTTGGATGAATTAGAATCTTCCCTTGTTTCCATTTTACCATATTGTGACAAAATATTTTGTGGTGGTGATTTTAATATAGATTGTCTTTCGGATAACCCATCTACTATTTACTTTTTGGACTTTTTGGAATCGATTGACTTCAAGCAATTAATTGATCAGCCAACTAGGCTTACTGCATCTACTGCATCGCTAATTGATCTATTCATTGTAAGTGACGAATCGTTGGTGGTAAGTAAGGGTGTTGTTGGGTCTGGGCTTTCTGATCATGATTTTATACATCTTACTATTAAATTGTCTACATACGTCAGACCCTCAACTACACTTTCTTTCCGAAATTTTAAAGCCATTAACTTTGATGAGTTTAATCATGATTTGGGTCTTATTCCCTTCCAGCATATATTTTACATGGCTAATATTAATGATAAAGTTGAATTCTTTAGCAGCTGCTTGTTATCTTTATTTGATAAGCATGTTCCAGTGGTAACACGTACATTTCGTAAGACATTTGCACCGTGGTTAACTGATAATTTGAAATTAATGATCTCTTTAAGAGAACGAGCAAGGTCTAAATTTCGACAAACTAAAAATCCTAAGGATTGGGACTATTATAAATCTCTGCGTAATATTACAACAAAAACTGTTAGATTGGAAAAGAAAGCATATATCAGCCACGTCGCAAACACAAGAGACAAGAAAGTGCTATGGAGTCACCTTGGCCGGTTGGGCGTTACAATGAAGGATCACACTAACATTCCCGCACATCTCAAAGATCCTGAGAAACTAAATCATTACTTTGTAAGTCCTTCGAAAACAGTCCACAGCAGTCGTGACCGTACAATTAACTCGTACCTAGCTAGTACTAAGTACAGGCAGAAGTTTTCTTTTGTTCCTGTTGATGTCACTTCTATATTTAACATAATTAAAAATATTAAATCTGGTGCTGCTGGCTCGGACAATGTGAGTTTGAATATGATCAAATTGTGTTGTCCGAATGTCCTACCATATATAACACATATAGTTAACATTTGCTTAACTGAAGACGTTTTCCCCGATAATTGGGGCTGGGCTATAGTACACCCCATTCCCAAAGTCAGTAAACCATCTCAATTTACTGATCTTAGGCCAATAAGTTTGCTACCTATTCTATCTAAAATTTTTGAACGAATTGTCGCGGCTCAGCTATCACAATATATTAAGAATGAAAATATTTTACCTCCTACGCAATCTGGCTTTCGTGCTGGCTATAGTTGTGAGACTGCACTTACAGACGTTACAGATAATATACACAGAGCAACTGATAATGGTTTAGTCACGTGTCTTGTACTACTGGATTATAGTAAAGCCTTTGATACCGTTAACGTGGAGGTATTGTTAGCTATTTTGACCCATATTGGTTTCACTGATAATGCACTAAGACTAATTAAGATGTACTTCACCAACTGAAGGCAATCTGTGAGGGTTGATGGTCTACAGTCGACCCCAGTTGCCGTACTTCAGGGTGTTCCCCAGGGGTCTGTGTTGGGTCCCATTCTATACACAATATATACATTTAAACTTTTATCCTGCTTAAATTATTGTAAATCCCATTCATATGCTGATGATATACAACTTCAATTTTCTTTTAAACCGTCTAACTGGCAAATGGCTTTGAATTGTATAAATGCCGATCTTACCTCTTTATATAGTACCTCTATTGATCACTGTCTTAATATTAATCCTGACAAAACTAAGGCAATTCTGTTTGGCCCCAAAAGGATCTGCAACAACCTCAGTAATGTTTTTCATCTAAAAATCAATGGGAAACCCATATCAATTGTTAATAGTGCTAAAAGTTTGGGATTGCATTTGGATAACACTTTCAGATATCGCGAACAAATTTCTAGATACATTCGGAGTGCCTATTTGAATCTGAAAAGATTGTATCCATTTAGACATATATTGAATCAAAAAATTAAGAAGGACTTGTGTGAATCATTTGTTTTGTCGCAGTTTACATTTTGTTGCACCGTGTATCATGGTGGTTTGGATCAATACACGGCTGCTCGTGTTCAGAGAGTTCAGAACTCTTGCCTTAGATTTATATATGGCATCAGAAAATTCGATCACATTTCACATAAGCTAAAATCTGCGGGCTGGCTCAACATGCAAGATCGCAGACTCGTGCAGTGCCTTACTTTTTATCATAAAATCATTATTTCGAAGTCCCCTCCTTATCTTTATAATAAAATTAGATTTCGAACAGATGTCCATAATTTAACTACCAGGTATCGTAACTTGATTTCACCACCACTTCATAAAACAACAATGTTTAAAAGATCATTTTCTTACCAAATCTACTCATTATATAATGACATACCTATTGATATTAAAGGTAGTACATTATCCTCATTCAAAATTAAATTGAAGCAGTTCTTATCTCGGCGAGGGAACGGTTAGTGCAAGCTTTTGTCTTTTGTGTTGTTTGGCTTACCAAACGCATGCATCATGCTTTCATGTGCTTGATATTTTCTTAGCGCACTATTTAACAATATGCGGCTAATTTATCTAGGCACGCTTTTAGCTACTTATAACATACATCACCAATTTTTAGTGTAGGCATATCTTTAGTTTGATTTATTCTTTATATTTATTTATTCAAGGTAAACAGCAGTTTTTACTGGATTCGCCTTGTGTTTGATAGTTGCTTTAAGTTCTATATATATATACATATATGTATTTATTTATTTATTTTTTAAGCTACTACAATAAAGCCATTATTATTATTATTATTATTATTATTATATCATAAATTTTTGAGCAACCTGTATGACATAAAGAAAAAATGTTACTACGTTTTGGTGAGACAATGTTAGTATTTGGCAGTTTTAAAATATCAGATCTCTGACAGTAAGTGAAAATTAATCAGTTAAAAATATCGGTGTAAATGCCAGAGTTTTTATAAAAATCGTAATATCTTAGAAACAGCGGAAGATAGGTATAGGAAACCTTAGTTGTAAACGTCATAGAATTTGATGCTGAATCCAAAAACGTAATAATATATAGGATGTTCCATTTAAAATAACAAACTTTGCGGCGACTTTCGGTTAACCGGAAGTGCAAGAAACTTGAAAATATTTTATAAAGAAAGTAAGTACCAAATTATTGCGAACCTAAAATTTTCAAAACTGAAGTGATTCTGTAAGCCCGAAATCTTCTAACTAGCCAGTTCCGTGGGAAACCCTGTATATGTATGCATTATCTAGAGTTCGGTATCAAAATATGTAGGTATGTAACATACATAATACATTTTTCTTCTATATTTTAGTGGTGATAATTTCGTCATATTTATATTTGTGTGCAACATATACTTACATATAATCACAAAGACATTCTCATCGAAAGCATTTGTTGCTCTTACTAATTATTGCACACCTTATTAAAAAATTGGTTTTAACAAAAAAAAACTAAAATTTATAACAAATTGATACCATTTATACACCCACACGCAAAAGAAGCCAAATTTGTGTGATGCAGCGAATAACAACTTCCAAGTCCTGATTGGTGGGATCTAGTTGAATACTCCCAAAAAAAGTAATGCACAATAAAAAGTGTTTTGCTATTTTTACTAAAAATTTACCAAATACATATTTCTAATAATTTAATTATACCTGCACCATAATGTTGGTATCTCGAAGGCATTTGCGTGCGAAATCGGGATTAAAACACCGGGGTGTTTAAAGTCGCCTAGGCAACAACAAGTTTAGTATGACAGTAATGACAGGAAACATACATTTATTGTTTCTTTTCCAAATAAACATTAATGGTACAATTATTATTGTTGAAAATTCTAACTCCAGAATAATTTCTCATATTCTCTATAATATGCAATTTTTGATTTTTGTGGAATTAATTTCAATTCGGCTTGCTCAGCTAATCGTTCAACTTCCGAAGAAATCTCTTCACTCATATTGTCCATTCTAAATTAAATGTCATAACAATCACATAGCAACAACTTAGCAATAATTGCTAACCGTTTCTATGTTCATTATTAAAAATTAGAACCACACGCTACTTTGTAAAACGCACCAATCTTCTGTTCTTTTTGTTATTTTTGCATTGTAGTGCAGGTATAATAAAAAATAGCGTATAATATGCGTGTATAAGTGCCTTTAATGGGTGTAGGTCAATTAAACCACTTGACGTCTGATTTTTTTTTCAGGTTATGTTACCTCTATTATTTTTCGAGGTTAAGTTTTATTTAACTTTTTATACGAATCGGAGAAAATTCGAGCGTGGTGACTGCTTCCAAGTTTGGAACGAGAATGCTCTATTTTGTTGCAACATCGTTCAACTTTTCTACGTTCCATTGGTGGAATTGCAACGGCGTTAGATAAACAAAAGCGAATCGACATGTCATTGTCAAAAATCTTGAAATAAAATTCAAAACCTATTTTTGTATTGTAAAATAAAGGTGATATCGTGTTTCCCGTATTTAAGAACCTTTACTGGCTATATGTAATTATAAAATATTTCTTAGTAACTTTAAGCTTTTTGTTTTTTTAAGAAGTAGCCTCTCATGAATTTTCCTTTGTGGTCTGTTTTAATGTGTCCTTAGTAAAGTCCACAGTAAATAAAAATGTGTATTTTACACTAGGTACCAAAAAAGCAACATCTCTCGTCGCAGCATCATAGTGTATCAAACTTCGCTAAGTTGAATAGTCTGACGAATTATATTGGCATATTTAGAGCGGTGAAATCTTTACCCATCTAAAGTCACAATAGCAAAAATTCTGTAAAGCAACAATAAGAAACCAGATTTTCCCAAAAATAAAAAATTTTTCCCTCATTATCTACATCAGTACCTTCTAAAACAACTTCTGATCCAGTGTCATCGCGCCCGTACCTACTTCCGTCTTCTACACACGATTATTTATCACTTTTGAACGACATCGACAGTAGTGTTTCTTGTTCAGCTAACGTTAAAAATATCTTATCAACTATTAATATTCCCAAGTAAATTTTGGCGAAGCGCATGCATACTTATAACGTACAGTGGCGGAATTAAAAAAAGCGTATACTCAAAATGCCACACATTAAACCGTTCTTTATTTGACAGCTTACGTCAAATATATTAATTGCAAATAATTTGTCAAAGTAGTAGAAGACAATAATGCCAAATTTGAGTTTGCTTCAGAAAACACAAATACTTACATTACTAGAGGAAGGATGGTCAATCAGAGCATTGGCTCAAAGATTTGAAGTGAATAAAAGTACCATACTGAGGGTGAAAAGAAAATGGCAGCAAGAAAGAGTTGTTCAAAGAAAAAATGGATCCGGTCGGAAACAACTCCTGAAGACGATGAAAATCTCATCCAGTTTTTGAGGAATAATCCATTTGAGTCGGTAGTGACTGCAATTAATAGAACGAATTTTCCTAGACACGTCCGTACTGCCCGAAATAGAGTGAGACAGGATTCCGAGCTGAGAAATAGAGTAGCTGCAAAGAAGGCTTTCCTAACTGCAGATAATAAAAATCAGAGAATAGGTTTTACATTAGAATTTCTACCGCGTGATTTAAATTTCTGGGAAACCGTTATTTTTACTGATGAGAAAGTCTTCCAGTCTTCGTACAATGGTTGCGTTCGAGTGTACAGACCGCCAAATTCAAGATACAATGAGGCTTATACAAGCAAATCTCGAAAGAGTGGCAGATTTTCGGTCAATGTTTGGTCCTGGATTAATATACAAGGGCCAGGCATTTGCTGGATGATTGAGGGTCGGTTTACTAGTGCAAATTATATTGCAATTCTCGAAAATATTTTTCTGCCGTCGTCAGAAATTATGTTTCCTGAAAGAAACTTTATATTTCAAGATGACAATTGTCCCGTTCATAGATCTAGAACTGTTCAGAACTAGTTTCAAGAAAATAACGTAACTCGTTTACCATGGTCGTCTAAAAGCCCGGACTTAAACCCTATTGAAAACATATGGGGTTTTATTGTGAAAAAAATGTATGACGTCAATTTTATACCTGCAAATGTCCAAGAATTATCTGATAAAATCGAGGAAATCTGGAATGAGCTTTCGCCAGACTACATCCGATCTTGTATCATCTCCATGCCTAAACGGTCGCAGGGTGTAGCGGCAAATAATGGGGCAGCTGTAAAGAACTAAGTGTTGTTTCTTCTATACTACGTGTTAATTTTATTATAAGTTTTTACTTTACCTTAATAAAGTTCATGATTAATTAATTTTTCCTTAGGATGTAAAATATCAAGGCAGAAATATTAAGCACACAAACGAGTGACGGTTTTCAAATTTAATTAAATTATGTGTAATTATTCATTTTTTTCTATGAATACCAATAATATCTTGCCATATGATTTTACTAATTCATTATCAAAGCAATATGATAAAGAACAAATCAGATTAGGCAAAACTGACACAAAGCGATCTCACGAGTTGTACGCTTTTTTTAATTCCGCCACTGTACATTCGATTTTGTGATTAACTGTTCCTGTCGTATACTTAAACAGATCAAATTCTTCGTGTAGCAAGCAGGTTTTCGTAAATTGGCGAAAAAGGCGAAACCAGTAGTATCCACAGTTCACAATTTAAAATGTAGGCAGATATTTTAATGATGTCCGGGAAGAAATGAATTAGTATGACGATCGTAAAAGTCGAGCCGGCGAGATCAAAGCTGAACGGGATATTAAAGACAGACACTATTAAAATGCCGGTATGCGCGGTCATTGGCGAAGCAACGAAGCCTATGCAAAGATTCCAAGAGCGTCAATAAAGAGCAGCTAAATCAGTACGGTACACAACGGAGTTTTAACATGTAATCGAGCTACACGGTTTTTAATGCCAAACCTACAATAGGACGTTAAAACGTGTACGTCGCTAGCGGAGGTTAGCCGTTTACTGCTCACGTAAAAGGGCAATAAAAAGTCTAATCAAATTTAGAAAAGCTAAAAACCTTCAACAAGTTCTTTACGCGAAACATAAAACTGGTATAAAGGAGGATTTATCCTTTTATATGTTCTAATTTGTTAGCTGAAGGTACTAAATAAATATATTAGATGTGCCGGTAACTTTAAACTTAACATATAAAAGTTTGAGAGGAAGGATACAAGGATTCTTACTGAACTGAAGTGCCTCATTTGCGCTCGTAAGAACCATCACACCTGTTATCGCTGTTATCACTTGAATTAGCTTTTAGTAATTTGACTCAGTGACATTAGAAGTGTTGCACCCAGAAGGAGTAATTGGTTTTTTTGGCATCAAAATTACTGTATTTCTAACATGATAAGAATGTCAGAGAGTATTAGGCGTAACAAAAAGCCTGGACTTCGAAGACGTCAAAATTATCATCAGCATTGACGTTGATTGGTCCTATCGACAAATTCGATGTCGTGTTAATTATACTGCAATTACTGTAATGCGTGTCTGGACAGAGGAAGATAGAGGAACACGAAGAAGACCAACTGGTTAAGATTGCCAAAAAATCAAGTTAAACAAATGACATCCTCCCATATTTGATACACATCATAAATTGCTGTATACAATCTAATTATTATCCCCGTTTGTTGGAATCTGCAGTTGTTCTACCTTTGCCCAAAGATGCATCAGATTAAGGACTGTCGTCTTGTCAGTGCTCTACCGGTTGTGAGCAAGAGATTCAGAAAAACTCTGTCTAGACAATTAAGGCAACATTTTGATTCTAATAATCTCATCCCAGATTGCCAATCTGGCTAGAGATTAAGGTAAATTGATTTCATTTGTATTGCTAGACTTCAGTAAGGTTTTCGATACTACATATTAATCATAAAATTTTACTTGCGCAATTACATCACTTTGATTGTGATGATGCGGCAGTTCAGGTAATGAGATCGTATTTCAGTGATCGCTATCAAGTTGCCCGCTTACAAGGCCATAACTTGTCTCCCCTTTCAGTAAATAAAGGTGTCTCTCAGAGCTAAATACTTGGGCCGTTGTTGTTTTAGATATTACAGCAGTTTTTTGCCACAGTCTGTTACTCTTTCTAATATACGGTGAAATTAGTTCGGCTGTTCAAAGGATTTGGAATCAATAGACTCAACTTCTGCATGTCATGCGTTGATTCTAAATCCGTTAAAAATAAAGGCCTTGTTGTTCGGCAGAGAGCGAGACGTGGGGAGGCATAAGGGCGTTGCAATGGCATTGAAAGGGAACGTTATCACAATAGTATCTGAGGCCCAAGATCTGGGATTAGCTATAGATAACTCTTTCTTTTTCTTATTCCCGTACATATCCATATTCAGTGTACAACTGGAAGCCATTTTTTGTCAAAATTTCGTGCTGTCCTTGTTTGTCTATCTGTGTGTTGTTTATGGCCCTTGTGTAGATGCCGTGAGTGCTGGTAGGATGCAAAAGGTACCAAATGCATGCATGACGTACATATTCCGCATACGTAAATATGATAGCATAACTTGACAAGAGCTGCGATGACTCAATATGCGGAAGAGAATTAGTTTTCAATCTCTGGTCCTCTATCATGCTATTATACAGGGCCCGGCACCGGTAAAAAAATAAAAGTATATATTGTACATTTTAAGATTTGATTTTATTAGCATTATGCACTAACATGGGAAGTTTGATATTTAACCGGTTTAAAAAGAATATTTGGCAAGTCGCCACTGTTGCTGTCAATGCATTGTAGTAGCCGATTTCTGCAGCGCAAGTGGACTCTCTCCAGTATAGCAACCGCTATGTTGGCTATTTCATCACGAATATTGTTTTTTAATGCTTCCAAAGTTGCAGAACGGTTGTTATAGATTTTCAATTTGAGGTAGCCCCATACAAAAACCACATATGACTAAATCTGGCAAGTGTGCGGGCCACGAGATGTCCGTTGTTGGAGATAAGTCGCCCTGGAAAATTCTCACTCAAAACACGCATAGAATTTCGTGATCTGTGGGCAGTCACCCCATCTTGCTCAAACCATACTTCGCCAACAGCAATATTTTCAAGAGCTGGCAGAAAGAAATTACCAATCATGGCCACATAACGCTGCGAATTTACCGTTACTCCTAGAAAAGATGTAGCCCAACAATCTGTACACTTGATATCGCAGCCCAAACTGTGACCCGATCGGAATGTATAAACCGAAGTATGGAAAGCGGAAACTTTCCAAATGATCTGAAAACATCTAAAGTTGTACCAATACATAAGAGGGATGCTGTTGATGTTCTGGATCGTCCCATATCGCTGCCTTGTGCAATCACAAACATTTTCAAGAAGGTAATTAATATTAGATTAACATCGTATTTCTCTCAATACAAGTTGTTAAGTGATAGTCAGTTTGGGTTTGTTGGCGGTAAGTTAACATGTAACGCAATTTACAACGCCTTGAATGCCGTGTACAGTGGTTAAATCGGAAAAAGAACGTAGTGAGACTCTTCTTTGACTTGAGCAAGGCATCAGATACCTTAGACCATAACATTCTGCTTGAAAAATTGTCAAGGTTGGGTGTGCGCGGCACTGCACAAGATCTGATTAAATCATTTTTGTCGGACCGAAAATCGGTGGTTTGCATTGCTGGCGTTAGGGATTGTACTGAACGGTCTTTTTATTCTGGGTGTTGGCGTGTGAAACATGATGTGCCGCAGGGCTCAATTCTGGGGCCAATTCTACTTAACGTATACGTTAATGATCTTTGTTTGAGCCTTAAGAATTGTCTGCTGTCGCAGTATGCTGATGATACTAGCTGTATTATAGTGGGATCACTATAGAACAAATTGTAAATACCGCTAACGTTGCAATTAAAGAAATGATGACCTGGTGCGCGGATCAGGGATTAACCTTAAATGCGAATAAGATGCAGGTGCTATACTTTAAAGCTGGGCATTCTCGCAATCCTGTTAGCCCCTATATTACATGCAATGGTAAGTCATTACCTCAGAATTCTTATTGTACATTTCTTGCGGAACACACTCCAGCTGCCTTGAAAGCTTCCGCCCACGATAAGATGGATCCCCGGACAGGAACAGTAGGTACCTCGAGGAGGAATATTGTACCGGAAACTAGCCTCGTGAAAAGTAGGTTTCTACTGCAAACGCGTGTTGCTCTCTCGGCCAAAGCATTTTGAGAACTGATGACGTTTGACAAATAAATTCAACTTTCTTGGCCAAAAACACTACCGGGTCACAACTAGTTCCAGTCGTGCCACTACGTCTAATTGAAAAAAAGAAAGTTTAAATGGCGGACCCTCTATTACATCGGAGTTCTGCGTACTTATACAACAAAATAAGATATTGTTCTGATGTGCATAATATTAATGTAAGCAATAGAGATCTAATTGCGCCGCTTGACCATAAGACAACCATGTTTAATAGGTCGTTCTCGTATAGCATCTACTCGTTATACAATCCCCTACCTGAAAGTTTCAAGACCAAATCTATGTCGGCATACAGATGTGAATTATTTATTTAAGTGGTGTTATTATAATTGCTACTTTTAAATTATTGTACTTCTCTTTTTTATTTCTGTTTAAGTTTTATTGCAAATAATAGGTTAAGTTAGTTAGTAGGTAAATATTTTGGTCAGTTTTATTTTAAAATGTTAAGGGTTAAGTGGAAGAGCAGGGAACAGCTTTAGTCGATCATCTGAACTTATGATTTTCCATGATTCTTGTTTTATTGTATTGAGTTGCACTCTTAAACTGGAAAATAAAGGTCTTTATTATTATTATTATTATTCCTTCTTAATGTAACACTTCTAATGTCACTGAGTATAATTTTTGACGCTTTGTCGCATCTGCAAAATACTTTTTATTATTCGCATGGTTAGTTAAGAAACTCTCTGTTTCTCAATCTATTTCAGCATTGTGAACAGAAGTGATAATCTGTCTTCCAGTTTATGAAGAAATAAAGGATATAACACGTAAAAAAAGCAACTCTTCTTTTCAAGAAACTTACAAGAGTGCACCGCAAACGCTCGTGTCATTAACGTTTCATAACTTGCGCCTCATTTCTTCCACATATAACCGACGACAACTGTGAATGCGACGTGGAGCCGGAGAGCTCTGAGAACAGTAAGGGGTTATCAACGGAAAAGACAATGTCATCACCTTCACATGCACCTCGGCGCATTCTGAAATCTCGAGCATCCTCGTCTGCGAACGTATTTGATGTTGTAAGCGTTAACGAGCCTTGTTTGCGCGGAGTATGTATGTATGTATGTATGTATGTCTGTACACATTAAACTGTACATGGACTGAAGGCTTTAGAATGATGAAACGATAATCGTAAACAACCTTTTTCAAATTAAATGCGCATTTTTCAATTCTGTGCAGAATCTATGTACATACTTACAATTAGTCTAATCACATAGGCTGTAACAGAAAATTACAAAACACATTTACAATCTTTTTACAACTTTCAACAACATACCTCCATTCTCCAACTTTCATCTGCCATTAATGTCTGAGCAGTGCCTTATGACTAACACTTTGCCCTTAATGCAAACCCCTCTCTCATTTGTCGCTGTTTATACACCGCCATCCCATTTCCTTCCACCGTGTGCTCTGAACATGTGTCATTGTATCTAAATGTTAAAGACGAGGTCGGCTGGAAGCAACGGTCCTGTATAACGGCCAAATAAGTCTGAAGCGGAGCTGTTTTCAAGAGCAATCTCTTCCTCTCTAAATAAACAGGAGAACTGTGGTAGCGTATGTAAACTTGGATGGTAAACAAACATATTTTCCACGGAATTTTTGTTTACATGATCCGTGTGCATAGCAAAGTGTGAAATATGCGTTACAATTTTCGTCACTGGAACTTAAATCTTCACCACGACGCGTAGAAATTTCCAATTAAATGTTAAGCGAAAGCTCTCTGCGACCATTAGTCGTCTTTTGTGTGTGTAATTAATAGAGTTTGCTCGCTTCACTCAAAGGTCAGCTGAATTCGATGAATACGTTCACTTTGAAATAGCACATTACGATTTAATGAATTCATTTTCGTGGATGTCTCGAAGAGACAATTTCAGTAATGTAGTTAGGCCACTATCAAGTTTTAAGTGATTAAAGATAGGGGAATTTATAATAGGTAGAAAATTGCTTCCTTACTGAGATATCTGCAAAATGAAAGTTTGTATTTTCGGCAGAGTATTCAAAGTTAGTTCGATCGTCCTTGTAGCCTCTTTTTACCTTTTTTTCCTTCATCCAATCCAATGTAATCCACTCCAGTGATTGGAACTGCAATGCACGTGAGCAGGTGCCTTATCATAATAAAAATACTGTCACATAACTTTGTCAAACAATCGCAGTTAATGACTATATTATGAAGTGAGCCGTCTAGCAACATTTCAATTCGGTTTAACCATTACCGGTCACACGGGGTGAGCTACACCCCAACCAATTTTCCACCTGGAAAATGACGCGCTAATTACAAGAAAATGCGACCTTTGCCGCCATCTACTTTTAGTTTGAACCTTCAACTTCAAACACAGGTAAGTAGTTTGTCAGTCGGACTCTCAGTGTGATTACAGCAGCCGTTCGAAGTAGAGCGTCTACAATTGTGGGGTGTGAAACACCCCATATGACCAGTATGTTATAAAAATCGATTTTGAGAATTTTGTTTTTGTATTTTTTTCGAGTTCTAAGTACAGAGGTAAGTACAAAATTGAAGTACCTATATGATGTTTGAATTTTTTCGCTCACGAAGTCTTCGACAGCAGTTGCTTGAGGAGCTGGACTTGAATAATCATAGATATAAAAAAAATTACATATTTCCATGAAATTATATTTTTTTAATAATTTTTATAATAAAAATATGTATTTTTAGTAAAATTTTTTCTTTAAGAATCGCGTTTTCAGGTGTTAAACTAAATATACTTTTTGAAAGGGACCTAGTCATGAGCTATATCAGTGAAAATGACATCATTTAATCTTTCAAAATCATTTTGAAGTTTGTCCATAACTTAAAAATTAAAAAGGTTATAGCGTTTTCTGTCAAAAAAAGTCATTTTTCATCATTTTTTTTTCAATAATAATTTTTCTAAATTTAAAATCAAATTTGCGACCTTAAAACTATTGGATCGTCTAAAGCTTGATTGAAAATATGATTTTTTGTATTTTTCTTTGCCTTCGTTTGCTTTTTATAGTACTGAAAAGTCGTTGGGGTGTGACACACCCCATGTGACCAGTATGTCATTTTTGTGAAGTGTGACCGGTAAGGGTTAATAAAGGGTTAATAAACATGGCAACAAAGTTGCATGCAATAACAGGAGTATTAGAACTCATTCTTAACAGTTAAACCAAAAAGCAAAAAGAAACTCACACGGAATTAGCTCTCCAAAATTTGGACAATTAGGTGAGGTACCGCCCCCAGTATATGAACGAACATATGTAATTCGTAACATAATAATAATCGTAATGGAAACGACAGAACGCATCATGTTTGATTGCGTGATCTTACATATTGTAGTGAATCTCTGATTGGATTTTGGATTTCATATGGAGTTGCTCCATATGAAAGACTAAAAGTACAAGAACAAATAAAGCAAACTAAACTAGAACTAAAATAAATTTGCATTAAAACTAAAACTTCATCCTAATTCAAAGATTTATAAATGAAGCATAGTTCTCTGTGCCCTTTCAACACCTAGCTTATGTGTAGAGTACAATGGGTTCCATATTATAGAACCATATTCCAAACTGTGACTGAAAAATGTGAAGTAGAGCAACTTAAGTGTGTCAATTTGCAGAGAAAAGCAATTTCTAATTAAATATCCCAACATTCTTATAGCGAAGGATACCGCATGATCACAATGAGTAGTAAAAGAAAATGAACTGTCAAAATAGACACTTAAATCCCTTATGGCTGTGTATCTGCTCTACTAAATCTTTAATAAAAAGCAGGAATTGGAGAGGAGCCAAATTGGATCCCTGCGGAACTCCTGAAATAGCGTAAAGTATAAGTGAAAAAATTGAATCGCTGAAGAGTGGTCAATACTATCAAATGCTGTCGATAAATCCGTATACATCATTGCCCATGTACCAGTACCAGTATAACTATTTTTTTAGTATGCATGCATCATAAACCAATCAAAACACACCCATAAGCGTGCATAATCGGGGCTTTATCGCACGGCGTGCGTATAAAGGTTGCTTGGTAACAGCCAATCCCAAGAGTTTAATAGTCCAGTGAAATGTCAGGAAATAATGTTTAAATTATTAAACATGTTTAATAATTAAGGGAAATGTCAAATGACATAATATAGAGACACATCTCACTCGATAAAATGTATTGAAATTATTGATTTGATTTCTTATAGTTAACATTATTGTTGCATTTATACTAAAAAATATCGTATGACACAGTGCATAATTAGCTTTTAAAGCACTCGTAACGTTAAAGCCATTCCGCTTCGCGTCGTAGCTTTAAACTCGTTACTCGTGCTTTAAAAGCTTGATTATGCACTAGTGTCATAATATACTATTTTGTAAATCAAACGAGCTCTTTAATATCTTAAATATTAAGTGAGATTAATTCTGTTTGTTTTGCATTTCATACTTTTGCAGCACAAGTTCTTGTATATTCTTTATCTCTGCGGCATATTAATAACGTAGTGGATATCATATTAAACGATTAAATCTTTAACAACTTAAAATCACTCGAAATAGTAAGCTGATTCAATCAATCGTGCATTCATTGCCTGCTATTTGAATTATTAATGCAGATAAACAACTAAGTTTTATTTTTATGGCATTTCATTATCTAAATAGCTCAATAAAAATGTCCCGATCGATAATAAAGGACAATCAAATATGTAATTGTAATAAAGCCGTGATAAAAGTTGTTTTGAACTGTTGACAGGAAACTTATTACGCCTTTTTTTAACGATAGACGTACATTTCTCATGTAAGTAGTAAATTACAGAAACCCATATGAATTGATATCATAAATTATAATTAAGTTTTATAGAGGAAAAGATTCTAATTCAACGTGTTTTACTTCAATTAAAACCAGTATTTAGTACAACTAACGTATTCATACGAGCTGATTTATTGAATACAAAGTTTAGTTTTGTTTATAACTTCTTATAATGATTCTTTAATTTTGACCTGTTTGTTTGTAATAATTACTTTATTCTCATATTTTACAACGCTTTGAAATGTTAGCGTACACACAATTATTGAGAATAGAAAGATTGATACAAGCTTTTAGAATTTTTATTTTAAATATGTTCAAAGTAATAACTATTTACAATAATGCACTTAAGTATTCTTTCCTTCCATAAATTGAAAGGGTTTAATCACCTTTTTTGGGGGCACTATCAAAAAAAAACTCGATGGCGATGTCAACCTCTTCTTCTGACTGGAACCTTTCCTGTCTCAACTGCCTTTTGTGTTAAAAAAATATACAAAAGTCACACATCGCACACATGTTGTTATGTTGTTACATGATTCCCTTTCTTGGCACTTTACTGAACACAGTAGGCAAACAATTTTCAACAAACCATTTAGCGGTAAACTGTCTTCTGATCTAATTTAATTGTGGCCACCAAATCCGTACTTCTAAAAAAATTCTACGTACATAAGGTTTTTCATTGCTCATTGTTTTTTCACCATGGTAGGGGTTTCCTCATCTACATGTATCCAGACTCGGCTTTCTTGGAATATGAGAGCATCAAAAAACGGTATGTAGGTTTCATCACCAGTTACAATTTAGGAGGTAATTTGATGACCTCCAGCATTGAACATACATATGTAAAGGATCTAATCTTGAGATTGGGCTCTATAATTGCATAGTTAATGCGGTTGTCCTCTTCCACCATCTTCCTCACGGCAGCAACGTTCAAATTCTTGATACTATCTATGTGAAGATCTAAATAAGGCCAAAAAGTCCTCAGCCCAAAATTGGTTTTTTTGCGAAATAAAGCAGAACATACCCGGACTTGCCAATCAAAAAGTGAGGGTTAATAGCAGTTATAAACAAAAAGTACGGAAATTAAACTGTTACTGTGATTTTTGGTTAACGGTTGACTGAAAAATATCTAATCTATCTGACTAAGTATTATCACTTGCTGCTTCGCTAATATTTCAGTCTACATTAGAAAATAGGAACTACAGGATAACACCGACAAAGCACAATGCAGTGAACACGTGCACTTACATAGTAGAAGAAGAAAATAATCAAAATTTATTTCATGGAATAGGATCAAATATTTAGACGAATTCATTATGATTTCATGTCTAAACATTTTAGAGTATGAACACTAATTGCAGCACTAATAGAAACTGCAACTGCGCCTGAAAATATCAAAGAATATATTTATAATAAAAAATATCCGATAATTGAATAACACCTGGAAGGTGGCCAAAACATGGTTTTAAACTAGGGGGGATAGGACAATACCATACGAAACAATTATTAATAGTTGCATTATTATTATTTTATTATTATTATTATTTTATTATTATTATTATTTTATTATTATTATTTTTTTTTTTTTATTATTATTATTTTTTTTATTATTATTACTATATTATGAGGAATCTAAAACTGTTATTACCTTGTTAATGTTTTTGGTAACATACTTTCTTGTTTTAAAGCAAAACTCAAATAACTAAAGAAATCCTATTTACAAAGTTAACAATCAATTAATAGTTGACTATTTTACATTTGACAATTAACAAATTTCACTAATTCATGTGAACATCCTTTCAAAGTTTAGATTCATTTTGTGAATATGTGAGAATGCTGTTCGTGTTAGGTTTCTCCAAACATAATTACAGAAAAAAGTAGAAGAATATCGGAGAATTTCCTAGTTTTAATCTTATATAGGGTGTATTTAAATAAAAGTAAAAAAATATTTAGAATGGTAAGATACAATTATGTAGAATATAAATCCAAAAAATTTTTGTTCACTTACGTCGCGAATGTCAAAATTAAAATATCCCTTATAAACGGTAATATGCACCGCCTATGAATCGAGAATATGTTTACCTCGATTGAAGTAACGCAAGACATCACAGAAACAGCTGTCGATGTTAGAAAAACTACGAAATAACGCTGATGTGTCAGTTTTTTTAACTAGCTTTGATCTGAGCTTTGATTGATTTTTGTAATCGTACTCGTATTTTCCATTTTATTAAAGAATTGTTAGTTCCATGTCCGCAACATCTACATACATACATTCAACATTCGAAACAGACTGACTCTGATTGTGCGTTACACACATGTTTACTATCACCTATCGCTATTCAATAATATCCCAATTCGCAATGCTCACCAGTTGTGATTGAATGAACAAGACTTCAATTGCCGACGAACGATCATGTTCAGTCAGAGGAAAAAAATACCTGCAATAATTACTTCTGAAACAAGAGGTTAAGTACTACAGACAGACCTACTAGGAGGTTACCTGCATTCCCTGCATTGAAATAGACTTCTTTCTACTTTACTGACTTTTTTCTTAGTTTATGTTTTAGTGATTTACTACTTCTTATCGTGCCAACCTAAGTGCTGCACAACAGAGGTCAGCAAGGCAAGAACAATAAAACCTAATAAAATAGGCCTGATATGTATTTAGAGCGATACTAATGACGCCAAACAGGCAGAAACTATAATTTGTCTCTAATATGTTCCTTCTTTTAATGTTTCTACTAGTGATATAATTATTTACGCTATTTATGTTTTTCAAGACAATTGCTCGTGAGTAGAGGTTATTCGTTCAACCTTTATTTGAAAGAAATAAAAATAAAGTAAAATTATAATAGTTGCGTTAAAATTGACAAAAATTAATTGCGCTTACAAATTCACATTTGTCAGAAACATTTTGAGGGTCACCACCCTCGAAATCGTAGAAAAAATCACAAAAAATAGCAACTCTAAAAAAATTATTTGCACTCTGACAGCTGTCAAAAATATACTGACATATACTGCAAGTGCGAAAACTGTTAAAAAATAATTATGTATACAGTTTGACATATGTCAAAGATATTTTGATGGATACAACACTTGAGATTATTAAAAACAATGTAGTCTGACAGGCATCAAATATTTTGACAATTGGTAACTTTTTTCAAACTTTTCTAAGATAGGTTGGTAGCTAAGTTTTACAATTCGTTTTCCAACAAATCTCCCAATAGGTTCATACGTTTTTTAGTATAATTTTGTCAGGGAGCGTAGATGAATCATTCTGACAGCTTTCCTATTTAAATTTCAACAAATGATATATCTACTCTCATATCTTTTTTTCCGCAAAATTCGCGACAAAATATCAAAGCGTACGCACATCATACATGTTTCCTCACTGTTGGAGGTTCGCGCGAGTAAGTACAACAGTCACACCTACTAGACGCGGCACAACCAATTCTGAAATTTATGTTCCGCGGACCATTGTTCCCAGCGGGACCACTGAAATAGTAACCAGGAAACGCTGCTCTGCGTCGTCGTGCGACGTCAGAACGACTAACGGATGGCCATGCATAAGGTATTATATTACGACCGGCGAACAATTGACTATCAACTCGCCGGAGAGGCCGGCTATAGACTAAGTACATTAAGCGCATGCATTTTCGTAACTTTTATGGTTTAACGTGCCCGTGCACATAAGTTTCTCCCTATACTTAACGTAAATGCCTGTACGGCTCAACAATAAAGTTATAAGGAAGTATGGAAATCTCTTTTATTGTCCCACCCAAACGAGCCAACGGTATTCGTGCGCGATAGTGCTTCTCTCTAATAGTACATACATAGAAGTCGTGCTGTAGACTTTATGTAACCGTATATTTACCCTACTTGTTACATTCGGAGATATTTAGAAATGGTAAAAACGATAATTGTTCTACGGAGCGTGATTCACGACGGGACTATCAAGTCTTTGCCGAAAGGAAATGCATGTATTTGCATCTGTTTATTATCGGTTATTAGCTACGGTGTACGAATCCATGATGGAATCTTTGCGCATGTTACTTTCCTAGCAGAAGACTCTTGTTAGCTACATAGAGTAATATAGTGCGCCCCAGAGAATATCTGAGAACCGAATGGACCGTAACGGAACTGGTAAAGATAGGTATTTCATATTGAAATGCAACCACGAACGAAACATTTGCGGCTCAGCACGGTGAGTTAGCGATATCCAAATTCTTCGAGAATTTGCATAGTTGGCAAGAGTAACAAAGTTTTAACAGTTGCAGAGTAGCAACACAGAAACTGTCTGTACGGTTGTAACAGTTACAGTAGTGATAACACGCATTTACCAGCCGAGATGGAAAATTTTCGTATTGTTAGAAACAAGCGCAACAATATTTCAAGCTTAAATATTTGGTATTAAACATTCTAGGTAGGTACCCATAAATGTTTGAAAACACGCGACCAACATTACATTATTGTTTATTAGCTACACGCTCCTTCCCCAGATAACAAATATGTATGTATTCCGGTTAAGCAACTAAAACAAAATATTGAAGTGTAACACCAATTCGGTGGATGCGCCGGTATCTTTTATTTTTACTACCATTTTTGAATTAAACTGAAAAGATCATGTAATGAGACGTGTAATTTTGATTTTATTTAAGGTTTGGGTAACCACTTCGAATGAGCAGATTGGCGTTAGTCATCCCGATAAACCCTGAATGGATTCGGTGTTATACAAAATGTTCCCATATCCCCGACTGTATTTATTGGGCATTAGAATTTAAGTTTAGTTTTTAGAATCAGAACTTATTAATGAGGAAGTGTTTATGTGACGGAGCCAAAACAAAACTGTTAACGTATACACAATTCATCGCTTGGCGYCACACRTATAAAACAGTGGTCAAGMCGWTATAAAATAACGATACAATGACATCCCCAGGGTTCCGTATCTMGCAGTGAACTTCATACATACAYATATACCTAAATTCGAAAACGATTAAAATTATTAGTTGGTTGAGTGCCTGGGGAACTGAACGACTAATGGGGGGTCGCGCTAAGTGAAAAAGTAAGGTGCAAAAAAGGTGTCTTCCATTTAGTGACTTAGTCCGATTCTCACTAAAGCAATAGAAAAGGGGTTATCAAAAACAAAGAAGATAACCCCAGCAGCAGGGAAACACGGAAGTTAAGAAACCGTTTGGTAGAAATAAGAAACAGGCCGTAACTACCCAAGCAAACCAGCATCTGCAACAAGCGCCAACGTCCAACGAAGCAATAGCCCTAGGTATTTGTGTGTGTTTCCCCACGTACACTTCATTGCTATTACTTTAATATCTATAAAACAAAACAAAAAGGTAATTTGCGAATGATCGTGTTGGCGCCCTACTAGCTCATGTT
>ML217605.1:0-13474 GCA_004785975.1 Popillia japonica
AAATAACATTAATCGCTAAACTGAAAGATAATAAAACAACCTGACAGCTATGACATCCCCGTACTGCAGGCCTGTGTCCGTAGAACTTGGAATAGCCTGGCCCGAGCTCTCAGAGTGTGCCTATCCATTTCACAGACAGTAATATAAAATACGACTTTGTAATTTTATTTACATTCTGCTTTCGATAAATACATACAGAGTGGCCATTGGTGTGTGGAAGTGCAATAACTTACTTAAGATAAATTATATAATGTTATTTTTTAATAAAAGTTGTTATATTTGCGCAAATACACATTTCTAAAATATATTGAGATATACAGGATGTTCAGCCCAAGCGAGACAACATGAAGTAAGCCTTTTTTTTAAATAGGACACCATACTTCTTATTCTTATTCTTATGTATATTTGTTTACCGTCGAATTCAGTGTAAAATTCTGCATCTAGACCTGTCTTTTCTTTTCCCATAAATTGTGACGTTGCTAAGTTGAAGCGAAAATTATTAAAATTTGATGAAAATGGGTGCACTACAAATGCTGCCTAGTAAACGTTATTAGTGATAAGCAAGTAAACTTATTACGTACGAAGGTAAAGGATGGCTGAAATGTTTGAACCGGGTAGAAATTTCGTTTAGGGTTCGGAATGTTTTTTAGCTAAGCATTAATTCAGAAGATTTAAATTACCAAAAACTTCACTTTTTTAAAAATGTAATACTATCGGCTGTTACTTTGTGAAAATTCATGATAATTGAATTAATGAGTAAATTAAATAATACTCTGGATTACTTTGTAAAAAAATTCACCTATATTTGAACACAAATTAAAACATAATCAGTGACTGCAGTTTCGACAATATAACTGTCATTATCAAAGTTTGATAATGACATTTAGTTAAATAGTTATCTAACGTTTTTAGTTCTTTCTTATTTGTTGTTACTTACTCCTTAATTTGTTTTTTTGAGTTTTGTAGATACCCACATAATTTTATTACAGTTTTTAAAGGTAGAAATTTACCGGTTTCATGTTGTCACAAAAAATGTTTTAATTTAAAATACTACTATTTTCAATAATTTTTTGATCCGTGACTTCTATTGCCGTCCAAGCTTTATCACCACCAAAAAGTAAACAGGGAAAACAATATAAAAGATTTTGTTTTGTTACATCCACAAATCCGTTCGTTTTTGAATAAATATCTCTACTAAATTTACTGTATAACTTTTTCCTCTACTTACACCAGTTTTTTCAGTAGTGATATCTGGTCTACCTTTTGCTTTTAATTCTATCTTTTCTTCATATAAATATTTAAAAAATCTCTTTACATTAATTAAATTGAAGAGCACTTCCATAGTTCACAGTTTATATAATAATTGTCAACAATATCCAGAAACAGAAACACCTGCACTCTAATTACATTAAAACCATAAATAATCTGCGTAAAATTTACGCATGCGTTTTCAAAGTAATGTGGTGTCTCTTTATTTATCTTTATTATTAATTCTGGTGTTTTTGTTTCATTTATATTTAAACAAAAGTAATCAACATTAACTTATTCTAAATAAGTCATCAAAATGCCATAATTTAACTCCCTAAAAAGCATGCGTCAATTTACGCATAATTATCTTTTACGTAATAATTGAAATGTCTTACGTATATGCCACGCTGCGCTGCAGTAAATGCAGCGAACTATCCCGTTAAAATTACGGCTTAGTTTTAGACTGTCAAGTGGGAGAAGTGTGCAGCGCGGGTGTTTGAAGGAGCTCGCAGAGCCCGTTCGTGTTGCCCAGCTATCTAAAATGTCAACGATCGCGCGAAATAGGGTCGTTATTCCACTGGTGGATTGTGTGAGTGAGAAACAGAATAAACGCGAACAACGCGCGCACTAGCCGATGAAATGTTCGGAAACCGATCTTCAAACAGAATAGCGCGAACATGACCTGTGGACTATTGTGTCACTGTGTCATCCTGTTAACATGGGCAATTTCGAAATATATCTATTGTTTTATTTGTTATATCTATATAATGTACCAAATGTGTATTCATAAACGTGAATCAAACTTCCGTTTCTGGATGATAATGAGTCTACGATGTTTAGAACGTCGTTCGCGCTAAAAGTTGGAAGTTGGGCAACTTGTAGCGTCTGATGCACGTTCAGCGCGTTTATTCTGTTCACAGAAACGCCATGCCATAAGATGAACTTCCCGCAACCCGCAAGGGTTTGGTATTTCAAGCAGTGGCTTGTGTTCGCAGTTTTTTTATCATTACGACAATGCGAATGCCTTTCAAAATATATTATAAATTTTATATTTGAGAAAAGGAAAGGAAGTTACATAAATAGGAGATTTTTTGGGAGCTCTGCAGCACTGCAGCGCTTATGTACCAGCCGCCACTGAGTAGAACTACATACACAATGTAGAGCTGGCAGATATATGCAGGTATTTCGACAACTTAGTTGCAGAAAGATGTATCTAGTGCTAATGGCGTTAGTGTGGTGTTGGAGAATATTTTCGAGAACATTCATCTAGAAGCTACAGCTCCAGTCCAAGCTCCAAATATATGTATTTGTATCAAGTGTATATTCACAAAGTCTATATTAAAGAATCATAAAACTTCGCTGCTTCGTGTCAATATGATTTAAATAAAATCTTCCTATTTGTTACTTTTATAAATTTGAAAGACGTATGAAGGATTTATCGCAAACACAAAGTTTTTCGCTTGTGCGAATACACAAACGTACACGTGGGTGTGAGACACGAGTTCACTTGACGGTATAATTGGCTGAATTCCTAAAGTCTTAGATTTTAAGTTATGCAAGAGGAATTTATTCAGATTTGCAGGTAAATAAATTTGCAAGATGAGATCGTAACTTACTGCCGGTACTGTTAATAGATATGCTCGTCTAGCGCGGAGAAGGGCGCGACAATATCTACCATATTATTCTTGCCGTGCAGATGTATATTAATTGTTCGGTTTCTTTTTGCTTCGAGTGTACATACATTCATCAGTTTAAATTCGGTCAGCATAACGGTCAACTTTAAGAGTTATGATATCTGGGTAGCGAATTAAAATGATGGTGATCTTACAACATTATTTGACCAACAAACATATTATTAAAACGTAGTTTTCAAACGTTTTTAAAGCGTTAAGACTCGTTTTTATTCATTTATGCTGTCTTTCATGTTGGTTGATTAAGTAGTTATACTTTAGTATACTTTCCTAGCTATTCAATTTTAGTGTTCTTAAAGATCGTATATATCGCAACTTTACTCCCAAGACATTTATACTGTGTTGGAATTTTTCAGATATTAAAGCGTAGAAAACTTTAGACGGTTTGTAGAGATTAAGAAAAATTGACTAACAGTCTTTAGAAAGCTTCTGAAAATCTGAACGTAGGTACATACATCATGATATCTATACATACAACGCCTACACATGCATATACGATAACTACGTGTAATTAAGCAACTATGCTATTTTTATCTATTCAATCTTGCATCCTGAGGATTTAATAGATCATTATGTAATATACAAATTGGAGAGCAAAACTTAATTTTACAATATTAGATTGAGCTTACAATATTTATCACACTTATTACTGATTATCACTGATTTTATAAAAACTGTAATTTTTAAAGAGTTGGAGATTGTTGAAGTTACTACTATGCAAGGTACTATTTGTCATGCTAGTTGTGTTGTGCAAAGAATGTTGAGATAAGAACTAATTAATCTAAATTTAACAGCAACTTGAAAGTCATGTATATAAATAATGCTCAGTTTATTATTAATATAGAATTTTAAAATGAAATTTTGAACGAAATTTTGCTTATCATGTAACAAATATACCCGTGCCTTAAATTATGATAGTTTTTACATTTGGCATTTTGAACTCACACTTTAGAATGAAGTTGCATATACATATAAAGCTGATATTATATATGTAAACTTAATCTCAATTGCAAAACTGTTATAAACATGTACATACTTTACAAATGCAATGTAAACAAACCAAGAGAATAGTCTATCTCATACGAACATACACTTACAGCACCTTACACATATTCTAAAATAATTATATAAACCTTAGTATTCTGAAATAAAAAAAGTGTGATATCCAATTCACTCACCTGAAATATGATTCATGTTATATTTAGAAAAGTGAATACTGGTTTTGGTAAGATGAATTTAATTTTTATAAATTAAATTTCAATAACTAACACATTTATATGTGTTAGTTGTCCATCTCCATACAAAATAACTAACTTATACATATACACATATATGTATACATATGCACAGACACCTATCATAAATCAAAATTGTTATCAGTGCATATTTTTATTGTTTTCTGCTAACTTAATGTCTACATACATATGCTGTATGTAGTATGATATATTTTATTTTCTATGGAGCTATTTTAAATGAATTTTAATACAAAATCTGCGATATTAATTATAACAATGCTGAAAAACATAATTCATATTTTTACTAATACATAAGTGATGGAATCGGATTTTAGTATTAGTTGAATTACAACTATACTGAATTGCAACCTATAATGCAAGAAGATTCTGCTGCGCTTGAGCTATGTAACTGTTAGATGCATATAACTAAAAATCATTGACTAAGTCTCCGTCACATGTTATAACGTGTAATCATGCTAATTTAACTTCAATCTATTACTGTTACCTCACACCAAAAGTCCCACTTCGGATCCACTGTATTTTGAATTGTTTTCGTACGGAATTCCTGTGCTCCAACAGTAATTATTGCGTAAGGATCGGATTTCCCTTTTCCCAACATACCAATATCCTTTTTCATCAGATTCTTCGCTTCAACAACGTGTACTCTAAGAACACCCTAAAATAAATAACATAAATATCTGTATTATGGGTAACGAAAATGTTGTTTCTTAGAATATACAATGTGCGGAAAAACAACTTTTAAAAAAATTATAGGACGATAACTGGAAACAACATAGACTTTTTAAGCTTATAAACGCCAGGTCAAAAATGTATAATTTCTCAGCTAGATACAAAAAGTTAATTTGCTCGAAGTTACGCAACTTATGCTTCACATATTTATGATATTCTTGATATGACTACAGAAATAACATTAATTTTATTTAATTTTTATTAATATGTAATATTTATTATTTACTTATCAAATTAATTGAATAGTTAACCATAGTAAAGTATTATAACATGGGCACATGAGTTCAAGATATAAAATGATTAGTAAAAGAAAAAAAAGTCCAAGGCAGAAAAAAGAAAACTACAGAACCTATTCATAGGGCTACCGTACGTAAAATTTTAGCAAATCGAAGGCAATGTGCAGTTAAGAATGCTTATGAAATATAAAACGAATTTAATGTAAAATTCGACCCACAAAGTATTAGAAATCGAATAAAATCGAAGGGATACCGCGGAAGGCTCTTTATATCAACTAAAAATAAACGAATGCGACTGAAAGGGGGGAAAGATAAACTAAATAGGTCTCTTGACTAATGGAAACATATAATAGCTTTGTTCGCGGAAGATATCTTCGACATGCCCAAATATAAAGAGCATGCGCAATAAAGATTTCACCGTTCGCGGTACATGTATGGCATGTCCCGAGCATAATATCCTCTGTTCGTGGAGTACAATTACTTTATCCGGGATATATCTGTACACGTTCGATATGCCCGCGCAAAAGACCAAGAGCAATATGTCCGTAACATGCGCAGTACGCTTGAAGCAGCTTCAAGATTGAACCATTCGGAAGGGTTATGTGCGTGTTATATACCCACTATATACCTATCATCCAGCTATCATCTATGGTTATGTTGTTTTGGTTTATGGGTTTATCTACAAGTAAATGTCACTTTTGTACGTGAAGTTGCTGCAATTGCAATGTAATCCACCCCCTCTAACGTTCTAGGCTCGAATTACGCGGAATATTATCGTTCGCGATACAAAAAAAAACCGCGGAGCATGTTCACGATAACAAATGCGCATTTCATACCTTTCACACATCCATGATATACTCGCAATATATGCCCAAGATGTGCCAGAGATTATTTCCGCGAACAAAGCTATTATGGTCAGATGAAATCCTACTTTTTGGATGAGATTATGTTATTTGTACATGAAGAAAGGCAAGTGAAAAATATAAAGCAGAGTCTTTCAGACCCACTACAAAACACGCAACTTTGTTGATAAGTTCCTTATTTTTACAAAAATGTTTGTTTTTGGCAGGAGGACTAATGTTTTGGGGTTCAATGTCATATGAAGGGTGTGGTGAGCTCGAAATCATTGATGATATCATGGTTAAAGAAAGGTATTTGAATATTCTTAAAACAAAACTTTGTTTTTCTGCAGAAAAATTAGGCCCTAACAATGAGTTTATATCTAAACAGGATCGAGATCCAAAGCATACATTGCGAGATTGGGCAAAATTGGTTTCATAGATACTAATAAGATACACGTGTTGGATTGGCCTGCACAATCGCCGAACCTTAATCTACATAATTGAACATTTGTGATCCATTTTGAAACCAACCATTTCGCGTCAACTACCTACCAATTTTAATTCTATCAAAGTCATTGTTAGCGCTGAATGCATCAAAATTAACAAAAACATATGTCAGAAGCTGGTAGATCGATGACTAGACGATGTGAAGCTGTAATTGGAGCTACATACTAAATAGTAGCCTCCAAGGTGCGATAAAATTTTTTTTATACAATTTTATTATTGTATGATTTATATTTTTAATTAATATATTTACTGAATAATAAATACTTCTGCCACAAAATTTTAGTTCACATATCTAGTAAATTATATGTATATCATTGTTGTGGACTCTTTATTTAACATTATTCGCATTGAGCAGCTAAATTTCTAAAAGGGGACGATTTTTTTTTTTGCATACACTGTACATACATACATATGTGTATATAATAATCAAGACAGTGCAGCTGTTTATAAACTACAGCCAATGAAGTTAATATCTCTTTTCAAATATTTTTTATGGATATGCGGATTTAAATAAATAGTTTATTTCTTTAGGTAAGCTTGTTCAAATGTTGTTGTGGTGCAGACGCAAGCTACAGTACAAATCTAAGCATACATGCAATTTTTAGTTTTGCAACTCTTTCGTAATAATTTGATTCGCTATTTAATAAACTGCGCACATAAGCAACCACACAGTCTAGCTAAGGTATGCGAGCACACAAGCAACTAAAACGACTTTCGGAAAAGAAAAAAGATGAGTAAGAAAAAACGATATTGGATGCACCCTCTCACCAGCGTTTAGAAAAGGGCCAATTTTATAAATTACCTATATAACAATTTCCGAAACCATCCAGAAAAATTTTTAAACTATTATGGAATGAGTGTTAAAAGCTTCGATATTCGATAGAGAAGACATTTTTCTTGTCACTACTCGAACATGGGAGCACGAACAGAATACGATAACGAAAAGAAACAACGATATTGTTTAGTACTGGTGTGCGCACATTTAATCCTGTATGGTACACGCAAGTTGTATACGATTGCGCAATTGTTTAATTTTTTTACAAAACGCAAACTGTTTAGTTGGTGAAATTTACAGTCGCACGTTGGTTTCATGTCTGCATGATTTCGTATAAGCCCATTGTACTCACTCATGGTAACAAACTGTTGCGCAACTGAAAATTGTATATGTGCGGCTGGATTAAATCAAATTCGAATGGAAATACATTTTTCCTGTGTTAATTCCTAGGAATTAACGCATGGCCGAAGGCAAACCTTCGGCCATTAAGGATAGCAAAAATTGATGACCTTTCAAGAAAATCATGTTGTGTTCTGCACTAACCTTCTACGCTATTTACAGATTATTCATTATGCTACATAAATACCATAATAATAAAGTGTTAAGAAAAACTTACATACTGCATGTATTTTCAGTTAAATTATGAACTAAATTTTAAAAAACCTGTAGTGAAATGCACAAAAATGTAATATAACTCAAACTAGTTGCTATCCTCATAAACCGTTAATTAAAGAGAGTGAAGTTTAAGGAACAAAAGCAAGCGGTGCACAAGCAACTTTTTCAAATAAAATATGTAAATGTAATTCACCGATTTTTTCATTCTACCATTCAAATTCTGTTAACTCCAAACACCACAACTTTTAAATTAATTCAGAATGGGATGCGTGGATCGTCATTATCAGGTATCGTAGAAACACGTGTCCCGAATTAGTTTAAAAGTTGTGGTGTTTGGAGTTACTGGAATTTACTTGTAGTAAGCAAGCCCACAGTACTTGAAATCACATTAGCAAGAGAACTAAAAGTAAAGTATGTTTCGTAACTTACCTCAGGTTCTGGGACCTTCAACTCTGCAGCTTCCACAATGTCGCTAAGCTTTATTGGCAATTTGTTAGGCAAAACCATCATAGAAGCAATTTGTTCAATTATAATTCTTCTTAATACATCACTGAAAATAACAAACATTATTTATTATTGTGGTCTGATCTGTTCCGACTACTTAGCAAAATATACAGGTGCCCATTTAAGATTCCGGTCTTCGATTGTAGTTATATCGATAGCCCAATAACAAATTTCATTGACGTTATGGTAACGTGGATTTCATAGCGTGTCCCAAAAAAGGGTACCACGTAATTATCAATTGTTTTTAATGGAAGGAAATGACTTATTTCTATTTACGTGAGTGTAATTTCGGATCCTTCGTTCAGTCCCAAAATAGTGTTGCCAGATTATTGACTTTTTTATTTTTTGTTGCCGAAATTACATTATTACATTTTAATTCCTCTAAAATTTATCATTTTCAATTTTATTTTACTTCATTTTCTTAAATGGAATGACCTCTATCAGTGGTATGTATCGATAGAGTACTTGTTTAACTTTAAAATGATACCAATATTTCTACTCTTACCTACGGCATTTTTTTGTTAATTGCAATTAAATAAATATTCATTTTTTTTCATGCGTTTTAATTTTACAATGGGGACAATTTTAACTTTTAATATGAAGAATGAAGCCAGCAGGCGTTTTGTCACTTTAAACAACTCGCTTTGGAGGACATCTCAGTAATTGGCCTTCAATAATACATTATGTGTATTACCGTGCATCAATAAAAATGTAAATATTTATAATAGGTAATTAGTGGTAGCCAGTTTACGCTTGCCGTAAATTAAAACCCTTCATTTTCACAAAACAACATAAATGAACAATAATCACAAAATTAAATGATTAATTATTGGTTTGGGTAAATGTTTTGGGAACTCGATACTTACGAGTGTATGCGAAAAATATTTTGTTGTTTATTGTATTTAAGAAAATGGCGTAAAATGAAATTGAAGGTATTGATATTAAAATAATATTTGTGGACACCCTGTATAACTCAGAAGCATGCGTACTGAAAGATAAGCGGTCGGGCAGAGGAATATTACCAAATGCTAACTAACCGTTGGTTGTTTTTGCAGCTTTTAATATCATTGAGAAACCATTTTCAAACGATTGGAATGGTTGGCGTATTTTATTCAAGTAAAATATCCGACACATGTGCAATTGACTTTGAAAGCAATAGACAGAAACTCTCAAGTTTAAATATTGTGAGCAGTTTTGACATACATATGTATGCATGTATGAACATTGCCTTTACTGTTCATTACACTGCTGGAAATAATTGACGAGCATACCCTGTATAATCTGAACGCCTTAAGATACATTCATAAAATTTGCGGAGCATAAAGGTCTCCTATAGACGAGTCTACGCTAAGAGTTTCGATTTTTTGCTATCGCCGCATTTTTTACTGAGCGGGCCGATACGTGGAAAATATTGTCGCCATGGAGACCGAAGGGAGTGGGAGAAACAGGTCGTTCTTAGTGCGGTGTGAAGGCCCAGTATGTAGTTGTATTCGTTGCATAATGGCGGATCGATCGCGCTACTTAAGTGAGTTTGAGCGACGCATGTTTGTGGGGATGCACATGTATCCTTCCATGAGATCGCCCGCCGCCTCGAGCGATCGTTGTCGACTGTGAAACAGGCATGGGGAGAATGGACTCAGGTAGCACGTACGCGCCTTCAGCCGCGCGCCACCACAGTACGTGAGGACCGCGCCCTTCTGTAACATCGCGCTCGTCGTCTTCAAGGTAACTTCGAGCCGTTTGGCCAGCATGAAGGAAACGCGCACTCACTACACGAACTGTACGAGGGCGTTTGCTAGAGGGTAAACTATCTATCTATATGTGGGTTGTTGTACAAGTTCTAATTGGGCGTCGGTGATGCGCGAAACTGCGGTGCTTACTTTACGCGAATTACAATAAAGAATTATGCAAAAATTCGCAAACATAACGCATCAAATGCTGCAGCTTGCATTTGGCAACATGACAAGGTGCATAAACTTGTGCATTGAACAAAGTCGGGGTCATTTTCAATATTGTAATTTTGTTAATTATTCATTAAAATGTTATCCGAACAAGTAAATCACGTTTACATATTTTATCACTGCTTAAATAATCTTTTTAGAGTTACGTAAATATGTTGACAAATGTATTAATGTCAATGTCAATAACAGTTTAATCAGGATCAGATTCAAAAGCATGGACGCATGGATTAACCTACGACAGGAATTTTCTATATCATCGCAAACTTTTATCAATATAATTTTTACTTTCGCGGAATATTACAAATGTGTTAATAGCCTAACGTTATCTATAACGATGGTACTGCTTTTCATGAGAAAAATACTAATACAAATTAGATCAATTTCATGATTTATTGATAATGAAATGACGAATTTAATTTATATCGTAATGCGGTATTATAACAAGTTTTATACCTTAAACCAGGCATGTCTAAAATGTCTGCAATTCCAACCAAATTGAAGTCTAGCGATGGATTATTCAAAAAAAATACTTGTAATCCACCAACAATCGGCACGGTTGTGATTAAAGGTTTCATTATTACTCTTAGCATACCATGTAACTGTAACATAAAATCGATGCAGTATTTCCTCCATATAGTGCCATTATTAATTCAATACAATAATTTCAAAGTTAGATAAACATATATTAGCATCACATACAATATAAATAACAAACAAACCTGAAAATCTCTTACGCCTCCTTTAATTCCTTGCAAAGTGAACGTAATATCGCAGTCGCCAGCATAACTAAAAAAATCGGATTAACACTTAAATAAACGAAATTATCATTAGTGCCCACATTTTATTGGATCAACTATAGCCAATAATAGAATTAGGGAGAACGCAAACCAAAATTTGTATATGGCGAATTGAGACACTACAATTTTTGTTGTTTGCAGAGTGTATTATAATGACTACAGTTCATCCATTGGGCCACTTCACTTATACAAACTTACAATATGTCGATATCCATAATAATTTCATTTCTTGAAATATTCTTGTCATAGACTTTTACACCCCCAATTCTTGGCGGCTTAATAACAATATAATTTATAAATTTTTATGTAAAATATGTACAGGTTTGCCTTACCACACTTCCCAAAATAATACGATCAAATTTAAATCCAGTAAGTTTCATTTTATTTAAATTTTTAGCAAGAGTTGGCTGTATTTTATCTCGTACCATCTCTCTGGCGTAATGATTGACATTTGGCCAACATTGTTTAATTATCTGAAAAACAATCATAATATTTATATTAATTTAATTATAATGCATGTGCAATTAATTCTCATAATTAAACGAAAAGGAGAAAGAAAAGCTGAGAGAAGTGAAATAACAGTTTTGCAAAAGAAAAGTTGGTTCCTGCAACATTATAGTAAATTATTATTTTGAACGTAGAGGCTAATTATGTTGTATATTTTGAAATTCGTTCCCACTTACCGTATTTAACCATTCTACTCGTTCGACGTCAGGAAAATATACCTTAAGAGAAAAAAATATATAAAATTTTGATATACATATTTTTTACTGTTTTGCTGAAAACTTACCCACGCAGGAAGGTCATCTATCCTTGCCAAAATAACATCTTTCTCGTTACTTAAAGCTGATGTTTTAGCTATATCCCTTCTCCTATCTGCATCTGCTCGCATTTGATCTCTTACAACAAGTAAAAGCACTGGGGTTATAAACCATGCAACAGACCAGTGCATATATCCAGCCAGATATATGACTCCAATGACGGACGCCTTTATAACAGAATAACAATTTGTCTTAAAAATCTTCTAAGATAAGTTTGATGAGGAACGGTTTTGATTTTATTAAAAGAATTTAAATTTTATACCATGAAATATACAATAACATATAAAACTACGAATACATTTACCATTATAGCAGAACAAATACCTAAACAAATAACATTGTAAACGTTTTATAACCTTTTCCAGATTTTGAATAATTTTGTAATAATAATAATAACTATAATAATAATTGATGCCTTCACATTCCCCAACAGCTTGCGCTAATTACAGGGGCCATCGGCTGGCCATCGTTATTATTGCGCCTGTGGCTGTAGACCGACTTACGATGTTAGCTTTCCGCGTTTGCAGTGGAATTTGGAAAACTACAGAAAACCAAAGTCAGAAAAAACATACCGGAGTTTGAACCCGATACCACCGGAATATGAAGCGAGCGCGCCAGGCACTGCGCTACACGCCGCGCCGGTTTGTTGTTTCATAGTGGAACAAACTTGTATTTTATATTGTAAGACTACATCATTAGTGCCACAACTAATAGCGTTTTCCACTAGGAGAACTACATAGAAATAATTACGATATAGATAACACATACAGCAACAACCAACAAAATCTCTTGTCGCCCGTCCATGGGGGTGAAATTCCACCCTAACTGATTGGAAAAATTCGGCAAGAGATTTTGTTGGTGGTTGCTGTATGAGTTATCTATGTCGTAATTATTTCTATGGGGTCGGAAGTTGATATCCGACTGCGTGTGGATGCAGGAATTTTTCCAATCAGTTAGGGTGAAATTTCACCCCCGTGGACGGCCGGCAAGGGATTTTGTTGGTGGTTGCCGTATGTGTTATCTATGTCGTAATTACTTCTATGGGGTCGCAAGTTGATACCCGACTGCGTTTGGACGCAGGAATTTTTTCTATCAATTAGGGTGAAATTTCACCCCCGTGGACGGCCGGCAAGGGATTCTGTTGGTGGTTGCTGTATGTGTTATCTATGTCGTAATTACTTCTATGGGGTCGCAAGTTGATACCCGACTGCGTTTGGACGCAGGAATTTTTCCAATCAGTTAGGGTGAAATTTCACCCCCGTGGACGGGCGGCAAGAGATTTTGTTGGTGGTTGCTGTGTGTGTAATCTATTTCGTAATTATTTCTATGGGGTCGCAAGTTGATACCCGACTGCGTTTGGACGCAGGAATTTTTTCAATCAGTTCGGGTGAAATTTCACCCCCGTGGAGGGCCGGCAAGGGATTTTGTTGGTGGTTGCTGTATGTGTTATCTATGTCGTAATTACTTCTATGGGGTCGCAAGTTGATACCCG
>SMLS01061481.1:0-17414 GCA_004785975.1 Popillia japonica
GTGTGTGATTATGCCATGTTTTGACAGGTATCAGCCGTCTTAGCCCCCCGTGTGCGATGCAAAATCGATCGCCCTTACCAATTTAGCTCGGAAAAGCTAAGCTGAACTTCTACCTAACAATCGAGGCATGGGTGGTGTGTGAGTGTGAATAATGTACCAGGACAGTACATATATTTCTTCCTTTAAGTTAATGCTTAAGTTAAGTCTCTCCAGTATCTTTTTGGACAACAGGAATCAGAACCAAAACTCCAAACTGGCTTGCAGAAACTCCAACAGAAACTGGGGCTTAAAAGATTTTGATACTCTTAAATGATTTTTGACCAGTGATTCCTTATGGTCTTCTTCTCTGCAGTAAATGAAGAAGTTTCAGTTTAAGAAGCTTCATACTACGTCTTCAACATAACATGTTCCTGGATGTTGCAGATTTCTCATCCTGTTCGGTATTTGAAGATCATGGAGGAGCCTATTTCAATGTTTATTCCTTTAAGTATCTTTTCTTTCTACGTTTTTTGTGTCCAAATCAACATATTATAACCCGATTCTCTTCAGCATTCTATAAATCGTTGGGCAGGCATATGTTGGAGCAATTCCTGCAGGTCGTCAGGTCTATCATGTCTTAGATCGCTCAGTAATCGCTGGTCTATTTGGTTCCATCCAACTTTAATGGTCCTAATGGGCGCAAATTCTGATTCAATTTATCGTTTGCCATATTTGCCAAGTCGGTCATATTTCCCTAGGGTTTCCTTCGTCTTTTGCATTAAGAAAGATTGCTTAAATCTTTCTGGTAAAGAAGCTGGTGTCATGCATCCAGTACGTCTCGTTCATTCTCGTTGACCACTGACTGGTGGTTATTTTTTTAAGGATGTTGTTGCTAGCCACGACTTTTTGCCTCGTCTTCACAGAGTTCTGCTTATAGGTGAGGGTGCGATCCAATGTGACACCACACCATGTATGGGAAATCTGTGTACTCGAGATCTATCCTTCTCACTTGACTTCTAAATTTTTAACCTTTAATCTGGTTGCTATTTTCAAATGAAAAGCAGTCACTTTTGGTTTTGAATTTTTTTGCTGGATTTGGAGGCAAGGCATTTTCTCCATAATATCCTTGCGCTTTTTCAAGTTGGAATTCCATTAACATGAGCCAAATCCTTGCTAAAAGAGCACAACTTTTAGCGTGATAGTCAGCGTAAATGAAGCTTTCTGAATCTTCATTTGTTCGATTGGTTGGTCATTAGTGTATTGGCAACATGACACTTGATTGGCTGAGGCCTTATCAATACTGAAGTCTTATCTGTTTGTCCTTTTTTGCGGCAGCTAATCTTTACTTCTTCTAAAATGGACATCACAATGATATGCAAATTGGTCAAATAAAGACTGCTGGTGGTATTAGTCAAAAATGGTTATACTATACGTATACGACTTCGTATTGGGTTAATTCTAACTCTTTTATTTCCTGAACAATGATTTACTAACTTACAAGGTCGACAATACCTTTATTAGCAATGGAAACAACAAGAAAATGACCAAATTTGTCCAATTCTGACATGCCCAAATTTTGACAGTCTTAAAACCGGTTGATGGCAACAATTACTCTAAATTGAACCAAAATTATTGCTACTTTTGGGCATTTTTTGGAGTGGAAGTTGGGCGTTGGTAATATGGTCCTAACCAAGCCCTAGTTCTTTTTGGCATCCACTATCAAATTTATTTCAAGAAATTGCACTTTGTGCAGAAAAGTTTGAGAATCTCCATTTGGCTTATGCACGAGCAAGTTGTTGAGTACTAGTGGTGCCAATTAATAGTCTTCGCCATCCTTCAATGGTAGCAGTTTTGAAGAATTTTAGATCTAGCCAGACGAACTAGCCAATAGAGGAAAACAGTATTAAAACGAATGTGGATTTGGAATGAGCATATATTGAGGAAAGGCACCAAACATCTCCCCACGCTCATAAATTTTTTGTTCTTTGCTGGCAAAAAGCTGATCCAGTTAATTCTTGACTTCCTCATTTGAAGTAAAGGTTTTATGGTTTAAAAAAATTGAAGAAGACCTGGAAAAATAATAATCAGAAGGTGCCAGATCTGGAGAATATGGTGGTGGTGGCAGCATAAACTATCCAAGCTGTAAAAGCTTTTGGCTAGTTACCAAATTTGTATGAGGTCATGGGCATATATTGAGGAAAGGCACCGAAGATCTCCCCACACTCATAAAATTTTTGTTCTTTGCTGGCTAAAAGCTGACCCAGTTGATTCTTGATCTCCTCATTTGAAGTAAAGGTTTTATGGCTTAAAAGAATTGGTTAAGACCTAGAGAAAAAAAATAAGAAGAAGATGCCAGCACCTTTTCTATCGATCAATTCTGGCCTTTACAGTTTGTCCAGCTGATGACGCTACACGTCAGAATTAATTGTTTTGTTGTCCAGTAAAAGCCAAAAAAAAGACGATTATTTTGAAATCTCACCAAAGAGATAGCAGAACCCATATATACTTTCCAAACAACCCAATATATTACGTAAATAAAGTGATTTGTTAAACTATTTTATTCAAGAGCTACCAATATGCATTCTACGTTAATATTCAGCTCATATCGATGACGTTATCCTAAAACAATTCAATGCAATATAAATGTTTTGACGTTATTAGCTGACCTTGTTCGATATCTAGACAAAGATAATATTAGTATTTCAAACACGTACATTGGCGTGATTTTGGAAAGATGAACATTTCAATGTCAAAAGTATATGTACATACATCACAAATTGGTTAATATAACAAGAATAATACGATTTAATAAATTACAACAACATTTAGTTATGTGGCTTCTTCCAGTTCCTCTTCCAAGCTCTTGGACTCGTTTTCAATATCTACATCGCAGCCTTGTTCATAACTTTCCAACTCCTCGTCTAGTTCCTTCTCCCACGATTCTGTTTTATCTCGACTGCTATTTATATCTGGATCATGATCTAAGGACGAATTTACATTATCTGACACCATGCAAGAACCTCCATTCACTTCACACACCAATGAGACGCGATAGAAATAATTCCTCCAGAAATTTTCCTCGCTTATCAACTTAGGTACCAGCATGTAACGCATTTTGGCTAAATTGACGTCATGTTCCATGATAGCCACGGCTATCGGGTAGGATTTTTCGTAATCAAAATTAAAATCGATTCCATCCGGTGGGTTGCGCATGAAATTTCGCCTATCATTGGATAAACTCAGACATACATCCCTTGCTTCGTCCTCGTTTGAGCATCCGATCCATGGTGGAACTACTCGTGGTACTCGATCCTTTTCGATGTTCTTAACGAAAGCTTCTTGTTCCCGATTGAATTCTTGCAAATAAGGATTCTTTTCGACCGTTTCCAAAATTTTTGTACCTAATTCTGACGCAGTTGCACCTAATTCTGTCGCAGTTGCATACAGAATGTTACCTAGCGTTGTAACGTTGACTGGCAGGATGTTTTCCTTATCGTCTTCATATGTTAGGTCTTCTTCGATTTTACAGTTCAATTCTGTCGTATCAGCTTCATTTTTTGGGATACTATTTCGATTTCCGTAAGAACACACATCATCTAAGGGATCTTCAGTATAATCTATTACAGATGTAATCCACGATTTAACTTTGTCTTTTAGATGAGAGAACATTACAGAATGTGATGGCTGTCATTTAAGCAGATAAAGCATCAAAATCTGTAAGGGTTCGACTGATTTTATTTGAAAAATTTATGGCAAATATTAATGAAATGATGTAAAATTGACATAACTCTATGTAACGTCAAATTTGTGTTTGTAGCCAACTTCATCTATGTGTACCAGAACTTTAATTGACAGTCGTAATACCACTGTTTTGGGACTGGAGTTTTTGGTTTCCCGGTAGAATTTGAAATTGTACAACAATCTTCGTTTAACTCATTTTGACTTGACATGGTTATACAAAGTTAGAAGATAACTGTACAGTTACAATCGCAATTTGTCACTCAAAATGGCTGTATGTAATATGGTCTGTATGTAATATGGTCTATGACCCATTGAGCTAATTGTGAAAGCAGCTTCTCCAGTTTTAAGCTAATTCAGAAAGTATTTAATCTGGCTTAAAAAATAATTCTCTAGTTTTGGAAATAGTTTCTGTAGTTTTGATTTCGTTGAAGGCGGCTTATTTGATTGACAGTTGGTTTTGAGAACAGCTGACGTCTTTTCTCTTTAAACTTATGAAGGGCAAAGAGAAAAGTAGTCAAAACTTGTCAATATTTGACATTTAAATGGCAAAATCGTCTATATTTGACAGTTAAATGTCCATACCATTAACATTTGACACTTACATCCCAAAACCTGTCAATATTTGACATTTAAATGGCAAAATCTTCTATATTAGACAGTTAATTGTACATAAATCATCAATACCTAATAGTTAAATCATAAACCTGCTATATTTGACGGTTAGGTCGGTTAGACGTTTTCATATTTGACAGTTGGCTGTCAAACCTATCCGTATTCGATATTTAGATTTAAATTTGTCCATTTTAGTTTTCAAACTTGTCTATATTAGACAATTTAGTTTTCAAACATGTCCATATTTGGTATTTAATTGTCAAATTTCTTATTTGTTTGACATTTAGCTCTCAAACTCGTTTATATTTGTCATTTGAAGGTTTCAATCATTAATATTTAACATTTAAATCTTAAACGTATCCTTATTACACAATTGACTGTCAAACATATCAATATTCAATATTTAGATTTAAACTTGTCCATCAAACTTGGTCATGTTTTATATTTAGTTGTCAAACTTATTGCTTTCTTTGACATTCGCATTTCAAACTTGGCTTATATTTGATATTTGAATGTATAAATCATCAATATTTAACATTTAAAGCTTAAACTTGTCAATACGTATTTGACATTTAGGTCCTGTAAACGTATGCATTCAATTTGGGCATTTTTATTCTTAAACTTATATCAAATTTAATTATAAAATTTGCCACCGTTTGACATATTTGTTTCAACTTATTCATAGTTGTTGACGTTTAAAAATTTAACTTTTCCAAATTTGACATTTAAATGTCCATATCGGCAATATTTCTCGTTTAAATGTCTAATTTGTTTATATTGAACATTTCATTGGAAAACTTGCCTATTGTACGCCTAGATTTGACATTTAAATATCAGAGTCGTCTGTATTTGACATTTAAATGTCAAAATCATAAATATCTGATATTTCACTCTTAAACGTGTCCATATTTGACATTCATAGGTTACACTGTGTATTTTAATTCTTAAACCCATATATATTTCAAATTTAATTGTAAAATTGGCCACCATGTGAAATTTCTATTTAACCATATTTATAGTTGACGTTTAAAAATTTAGCTTTTCGAAATTTGACATTTAAATGTCCATATCGGCAATATTCCTCGTTTAAATGTCCAATTTGTTTATATTGAACATTTCATTGGAAAACTTGCCTATTTTTGACTATTAGAAATTAGAATTTTACAATTGTACGCCTAGATTTGACATTTAAATGTCAGAGTCGTCTATATTTGACATTTAAATGTCAAATATAGACAGGTTTTGGGATATAAATGTCAAATGTTGATGGTATAGACATTTAACTGTCAAATATAGACGATTTTGCAATTTAAATGTCAAATATTGACAGGTTTTGGGATGTAAATGTCAAATGTTGATGGTATAGACATTTAACTGTCAAATATAGACGATTTTGCAATTTAAATGTCAAATATTGACAGGTTTGGGATGTAAATGTCAAATGTTGATGGTGTGGGCATTTAACTGTCAAATATAGACGATTTTGCCATTTAAATGTCAAATATTGACAGGTTTTGGGATGTAAATGTCAAATGTTGATGGTGTGGGCATTTAACTGTCAAATATAGACGATTTTGATATTTAAATGTCAAATATGGACTATTTTGATATTTAAATGTCACAGACATCTATATTTCATATCTATGTATATATTTCGTATATATTTCACATATTTATATATATACATATTTCAAATTTAATTGTAAAATTCGCCACCATTTGACATTTCTATTTCACCATATTTATAGTTGACGTTTAAAAATTTAGCTTTTTGAAATTTGACATTTATAAATGTTCATATCGGCAATCTTTGACATTTAAACATCCAACTTGTTCGTATTTGACATTTAGAAATTAAACTTGCGTGTATTGGAGATTTGAATGTCAAACTTGTCCTGATTTATTGGTTCATTTACACGTTTTTATTCTCACACATGTCTATAGTTTACGTTCACTGTGAAATTGTCCATTTTGGATATTTAGATTTTTTAATTCGTTTAGCTTTGACATTTAAAAATTACAATTTTATAATTATGTGTCGAAATTGTCTACATTTGACGTTTAAATGTCAAAACCTGCAAAATATTTGACATCAACAAACTAAATTTGTGTATATTGGAAGTTTAAAGAACAAACTTATCCGTACACGACATTTATATTCGATTCATGTTTCTATTTAGGATTTATAGGTGACAGTTGTATTAGATTCTTTAACTTGTGCATATTTGACATTTAATTGTGAAAATTGTCGCAGATATCAGGCTCGTTCTCATTTGACGTTTAAAAATTTAACTCTTCTAGATTTGACATTTAAATGTCAAAATCGTCCGCATTTGGCACTTAATTGTCAAAATCATGCATATTTGACATTTAAATATCTAAACTTGTTCGATTTTAGTGCCTCTTAGAAGCTAAATACTTTGTATTTTATGAGATAGTAGCAGTAGTGTCAGGTAATCGGTATTTAGAGCAAGATTTTGAAATTGAGCTATAGAGAGGGCGTAGTAGTCCTCCTGAATCTAAGCTTTACAAAATTGAAAAGCTCTTTGTGGCTTTGGTGAGGAGCAAAGAGGGTGTGGGAGAGGAACGAGTTGGCTGTTCTGTACTTCGTTCTTGCTTCTTTTTCGTCATTATTCATGGTTCACACAAACGAATCTGATGAACTTATTAATCGAGTTTATTAAATCGGAAAAGAGATACAAGGAAACGCTTATATCAGCCCCCGTACCGCACGTGTCAATATTGATACTGCCAACAGTCGGCGTCGTCGTACAAAACCTTAACTATATCTTTAATTAATCGCCCGTGTCCAAAGATATATGGTCCGGATATATCTCGTTTGGCCTTTAGAACGCGTAGATTGGCGGCGGCGGTGGGGGGGGGGGGGCGACACACAAAAACCGAACGAACCAATAGAAAAGAGGACCGGAGTCTCCGCCGGAGAGAATTCAATCTTAATGAAACCGAAAAAGAAGAAATATCGTCCGACTTTTGTTGATAAATCGTCCGACTTTAGTTCTGATTACCGCCGGGTTTGACCTGGACCACAAAAGACCGAATACGACGGAGTAAGACATTAGATAGATCCCCTTCCGAATTGTGCGGTATTTATCAATGAAAATTTTTACGATTCGTCCGGTTAAATGAGGCGTTATGTGCAGCTAAATAAAAATTCTAAAAATTATTTTCTCACGGCATTATCAATGAGCGATAAACTCTAATTAATTGGCGAATTAATATAATCCAACTATCTCCGATTTACGACTATATAAACTGGCATTTATCGCCGGCAATAATAATAAACTCGGACGTCGTTATTTGCGTTGATTTGTTACATTGAGTAGCGGCACAGTTCCTTAGGCAATCGTTTAAAATTTTTAATCGTTCATCTTTAATACAATCCTAATTACCCTGTATGGAACGAGACCGCATATAGTGGCGATGTTGGTGGCCTATATATGTACAATATGCAAATATACGCGTATAGATCGTTTCTCAATTAGGGTAATGAATCTCTCACTTTGGTTATACACAAAGCGGTGTCAGGATAACCCGCTCGGGCACTTTTAATCCTGTATCCGTTGTATATATACGTCACAATGCGGCCTTGCAAAACGGTCGCTTTTCCTCAAAACTAAGCCATTAATACTAATTGGCCGGTTAGTTTAAAAGGACGTTGATGTACTGGATCTAATTTTGCGTTCGTTTCGAATGCCTTTGTTGGCTATTCGGATTTTTGGTTAGATGCACGTATACAGGGTGGGCTAAATTTAATCCGCGGTAGGTATTGGTGTTTGTATTTAAAGCTGCGTCGTTGATTGAACAATTTTAAACGGTTTTATGAAAGAGATTGGAATTTGGGATAACATCATTGTAGATAACACCAATGCGTGTGTTTTGATTAAATTGTGGCATCATTCTTCGAAAAAACAAGTGATATTATAGTTCTGCTTGATTTTCATCGAATAACTCAAAACAGACTAAAATTTGCTTTCAAAAAAAAGGAAAAGTTCTATTTGAAAATCGCCTCAGTCATACTGTTCAAATTTTAAACAGTTTTTGGGGAACTGGGTCTGGGGTGGACTAGATACTGACAGAACCAATCGAACATTTCGGCTCTAATGCCACCAGGATCCAAAACTAATTTCCCAGCAGACAGAGGTAACTGGGGTAGATCTAGCGGCTGCATTAGACACCATTGATTATAGGTGACTTGACAATTGAAGAACTGACGCTACTACTTCATGCTGGATGGAAAAAGGATTAGGTGGGGAATACAAAGAAGAAGGAAAACTTAACTAAACTAAAACTTAATAAATTACAACATTTATTCATGTGGCTTCTTCCAGTTCCTCTTCTAAGCTCTTGGACTCGTTTTCAATATCTACGTCGTAGCCTTGTTCATAACTTTCCAACTCCTCGTCTAGTTCCTTCTCCCACGAATCTGTTTTATCTCGACTGCTATTTATATCTGGATCATGACCTAAGGACGAATTTACATTATCTGACACCGTGCAAGAACCTCCATTCACTTCACACACCAATGAGACGCGATAGAAATAATTCCTCCAGAAATTTTCCTCGCTTATCAACTTAGGTACCAGCATGTAACGCATTTTGGCTAAATTGGCGTCATGTTCCATGATAGCCACGGCTATCGGGTAGAATTTTTCGTAATCAAAATTAAAATCGATCCCATCCGGTGGGTTGCGCATGAAATTTCGCCTATCATTGGATAAACTCAGTAACTTCTTAACGAAACTTTCTTGTTCCCGATTGAATTCTTGCAAATAAGGATTTTTTTTCGACCGTTTTCAAAATTTTTGTACCTAATTCTGTCGCAGTTGCACCTAATTCTGTCGCAGTTGCATACAGAATGTTACCTAGCGTTTTAACGTTGACTGGTAGGATGTTTTCTTTATCGTTTTCATATGTTAGGTCTTCTTCGATTTTACAGTTCAATTCTGTCGTATCAGCTTCATTTTTTGGGATACTATTTCGATTTCCGTAAGAACACACATCATCTAAAGGATCTTCAGTATAATCTATTACAGATGTAATCTACGAGTTAACTTTGTCTTTTAGAAGGGAGAACATTACAGAATGTGATGGCTGTCATTTAAGCAGATAAAGCATCAAAATCTGTAAGGGTTCGACTGATTTTATTTGAAAAATTTATGGCAAATATTAATGAAATGATGTAAAATTGACATAACTCTATGTAACGTCAAATTTGTGTTTGTAGCCAACTTCATCTATGTCTAACAGAACTTTAATTGACAGTCGTAATACCACTGTTTTGGGACTGGAGTTTTTGGTTTCCTGGTAGAATTTGAAATTGTGCAACAATCTTCGTGTAACTCATTTTGACTTGACATGGTTATACAAAGTTAGAAGATAACTGTACAGTTACAACCGCAATTTGTCACTCACAACCAGTATATAGCTGTATGTAATATGGTCTATGACCCATTGAGCTAATTGAGAAAGCAGCTTCTCCAGTTTTAAGCTAATGTAGAAAGTATTTAATCTGGCTAAAAAAAATAATTCTCTAGTTTTCCAAATAGTTTCTGTAGTTTTGATTTCGTTGAAGGCGGCTTATCTGGTTGACAGTTGGTTTTGAGAACAGCTGACGTCTTTTCTCTTTAAACTTATGAAGGGCAAAGAGAAAAGTAGCCACTAGCTTTAGCACAGAGAAATTTATTTTTAACACTCCAAATTTGCTGCATTTGACATTTAAGTGTAAAAGTAGACAGCATTTAAATGTCAAACTTGGCAACATTTGCTGTCAAACTGATTGATGACTGGCATTTAGATACTAAAATTCATATCCATACCCTAAAAAAAGTCCATAATAATTAACTCTTCAAATTCTGTTGATTTGCTGATGATAGTTGGCTATCAAACATATGTACATATGTGTACTTAAGTATGTATTCGATGATTAGATTGAGTTTCGTCCATTTTAGTTTTCTGACTTATATGTACATATTTGACATTCTAGGTTTCAAACTTGTTCTTATTTGACATTTAATTGCGAAATTTATCCTTTTTGGACATTTAGTCGTCAAACTCGTTCTTATTTGACGTTTAAAAATTTAACTTCCCCACATTTGACATTTAAATATCAAAATCGTCTATATTTGACATTTAAATATCAAAATCGTCTATATTTGACAGTTAAATGTCAATACCATTAACATTTGACATTTACATCCCAAAACCTGTCAATATTTGACATTTAGAAACTAAAATTTGCCTTAAATATGATGTCAAACTATTACAAGCAAACTCCAATGGCAAGCATTAGAATATTTGACAGTTAAATGTCAATACCATTAACATTTGACATTTACATCCCAAAACCTGTCAATATTTGACATTTAGAAAATATGATGTCAAACTATTACAAGCAAACTTCAAGGGCAAATATTAGAACACCCTCTAGTTCTATAAAATAGAGATAGTTAACTTGTATGGTGAGTGACAAGCTAACTGTTCTGTTTTGCCATTTCTTCCACCATAAGAGGGGTTGACATCAAGTTGTTCCACCACCCCCTCTGCCCCCCATCTGTCAGAAGTTTTTAATAATTATTTAATTTGCTAGAATGTTGCAAGCTATAAATTCTTAATTCCATTTCTGATTTGGTAACTCAACCTTGAACTATTGAACTATTTAGTAGATAGAGACTTCTAACAGAATTGGGAATCCATGCACAGCCCCAGTTAGATCGGTATCTGCTGTTAACGACTTCCTGTTTGGGGACTTTTCAGTTGGTACTAGTTGTGACTTAGCCCGCTAGAGAGATTAAGATTTAAATTAATCTATCAAAAGGAATTCTTTGCTTAAAAGTGTAATTTGCGTTAGCCACTGTTTCCAAATTTTTATCTTTATTTTAACAAACAACATAGGGAGTTTTGTGGAGGTAGTGAACCATTCACATACAGTAAGAACAGAACAATACCCAATTCCACCCCATTTCCAGCATAACATTCTGAAGAAACTACCTAGTTGGCCATCTAATTATCTTAGCTTCGAAACAACTTGAGTCCAAACAATCAGTTTATAATTTTTAAATGTTTGCTTTGGTGCCTTATTTGTGAATAGATTTTGGTAAAGCATTTTAGTGACCTCAGAAAACTTTTTGGTTCTTATAAATTATTAGATGGAGATGACATTTCTCTTGGCCTTCTGCAAGAGGACCTTTAGGAAGTTCTGTCAGTTGTAAAACTCTTTAAAGATGGCTATTCTTGAAGTCTAAAGTGAAATTAGTTGAGTTTGAGCTTATCGATGGACAAAACAATCAGTTTGCTGGTCAAAATTAGGAACTCGTCTGTAGAAATTACTCCACCGCAAAGAGTTTGCTTATCAAACAGGAAAATCCATAAAATTTGCCCTTTCGTGAGTTAGTAAACGCCTTTGGTAACACCTCATTTGGGCCAATTAAAATTAAAAATGAAGCAGAGAATATGGGCATTCAAATTGTCTTCATTAGTCATGAAGAGATGTTTTCAGTGAAGACTGAAGACTAATCCCTCCTTTTGCTGGAGTTAGACCAATTCCTGATAAAATCCTAAGTGGGCTATCAAGTTTAGATATTGAGGTGTAAGCCTACCCCTATGACTTGGACATCTCTGTAATCTAGCGTACGTTTCGGTTCACTACCACGGGTCATCATTGCTCCAACACCATAAGTTGGAAATTTTTGTTTTGGCAGACTAAAACTGGGGAGATCAAATGTTAGTGGCAATGTTCTGACGTGTCCGGCTCAGATCTGGGGTCTGGGTCAATGCATGAAACGATGAAGATCGTAATAATACTTAAGGTTAGGTACATAAGTGAGTAGCCAAGTGATGATCCGATAAGTGATACAGCTTGGGAAGCTATGGCATCACATATAAAATAAATTTTTCCAACCAAGTTCTATCCAAACTTCTTACTGTCAGCCACCACATTAAAGGATCTATAATCCACGCCACCCTTGATCGTGTCTGAAGTAATAAACCCTACTATTGTAAAGTCTGTGACACGTTCAGTTATGAACCTCGATTTCAAGAAGCTACCAGTGGGTCAAAATTGTTAGAAGGTCATGGTCATTCAACGTATCAACCATGCTAAAGGCAAAAAATCTTTTTGTCAGAATGTTTTGACCTGAGGAATGGTTAACACGTCAAATTACCGCTCGTCTCTGACATCTTCACCCACCAAAATCTTTTTGGGCTGTATCATGACTGACACGTTGAGTTAGGATGATCTTCTGGCATCCCTTCCAAAAAAAAAACTTCGTGGGGGAGTCTGCATGGGGTTCACAAAGGAAACTAATTTTGGCCTGGGTTCCCAGCCACGAGTGCGTGGCACCACCAAATCCCAAATTAAAAAATCCATCAACGAATGGATACACAATAGATCCAGGGATTGGTGGCAAAGATCACTTGGGCAAAGACAGGCAAAGGAGTTCCTAAAAGAACATATGCCTGAATTCCCTAGAGACCTACTAGATAAAGACAGGGAAACCGTCAAAATGATAGTAGGTCTGTTGACAGGTCACTGTAGACTAAATAGGCATATGTACAACATAGACCTAGCGGAAGATGCCATGTGCAGGTTCTGCAAGGAGGAGGAAGAAACCCCAGTCCATATACTGTGCCACTGCGAAGACCTGGCAAGGACAAGGTTTCTAATTTTGGGCACAGAGAATCCCACAGCACAGAGCTACATACAGGAGCCGCTCTCAAGGACGTTAAGCCTCATAAAGAGGGCAAAATTAGAGGGCGCCTTCTAGGATTACTGGGGATCACAATAGACCGGGAAGGTCACCCCTAATCTAATCTGATCCCTTACACGAGAAATGTCCGAAGGTCGCGATAGCGTGGTTTATACGTTGAAAATCTTTTGGTCAGAAGATTTTAGCCTCTGGCGTTGTTAGCACGTTCCTCCAGCGTCTCCTCTTGACATTGCTCACTCGCCAAACAGTTTTTGCCTGTAACGTAGTTAGTAAGTTGAGTTATCGTGATTTCCCGGTATCTCCATCAGATTCATCGTCGGCAACGTTTCCTGACTTGTGGAAATCTTCCAAGGTGAGTCCAGTTCTGAAGGGAGGATCTCCGGGCGATGTTCGGAACTATAGGCCAATATCTATTCTTAACAACTTTGCAAAGGCTTTTGAATGTGTTCTTTATTCAAGAATTTGTCCTATGGTAAAGCATCTGTTATCTCCAGACCAGCACGGATTCATGAAAAAACGATCTACAGTAACTAATTTGGCTCATTTCACTCAATATACATACACTTGATCAATTTGATTCTTGCAGTCAAGTAGATACTATCTATACAGATATGTATTTCAAAAGCTTTTGATAGAATTGAACACAATTTACTACTACAAAAAATGAAGATAATTGGCTTTAGTAATTCACTGGTAACATTCTTTGAAACTTATCTATCTAATAGAAAACAATACGTGATTTATAATGGATACAAATCGAGGCTGTTTCATGTTACTTCAGGAGTTCCACAAGGCTCTAATCTTGGTCCCCTCTTGTTCATATTTATTAATGATTTGATGGAGTAGTTCTTATAAATGTATGTTCGCAGATGATATCAAGATCTTTACCACAGTGAATTCCATTAACGATTGTTATTTTCTACAAGGTCAAATCAATCGGCTAACTGAGTGGTGCACCGCTAATGGTTTGCAACTAAATGTTAAGAAATGCAGGATTATGAGCTACACCAGAAAACAAAATCCTACTCTATTTGACTATACCATCAATGACACTACACTTGCTCGAGAAACAGTTTTTAGAGATTTGGGAATTTACCTTGATATTTCCCTCACCTTTTCTACTCATCGAGAAGACATCGTTACGTCAGCTATGAAGATGTTAGGCTTTTTAATGAGAACCTCTACTTCGTTTCATATTGAAACAATTAAACTGCTCTACTTTGCATTCGTTAGATCGAACTGGAGTATGGTTCTCTGATTTGGCATCCATTTTATTCGTCCCACAAAGATACTGTAGAGAAAGTTCAAAGAAAGTTTGCGTGCTATTCACATAATATGTTAAAATTATCGCATATAAATATACGCTCACTTACTGCTCACATGGATGAGTTGATGCATCATATATTAGAGTACGAGTATGATGTTGTGGCGATTAGCGAAACATGGTTGACGGCAGATATAGATTCTACATTGTTAGCTATTCAGGGCTATTCTCTTTTGCGAAGAGATCGCGGGGCGCGCGGTGGTGGCGTGGGTTTTTATATTAGAAATGGGCTCCGTTATTCTATTTTAACATCGTCTTATTCAATAGAACAGCTGTGGATATCTGTGGGTAGGGATGCTGGGGCATTGACTATTGGGGTGGTATACAGGCCCCCAAATATGCCCTATCGTAGTTTCTTAAATGATTTGGAATGTTCTTTTGCTGCTTTTCTGCCTTTGTGTAATAATTTGTTATGCACGGGTGATTTCAATATAGATTTATTAAAGCCCGATACTATACAATCCATTGCTCTAGTGGAGGCTCTTGACGCTGTGGGCTTTCAACAGATTGTTACAGAACCTACTCGTATTACGAAGACTAGTGCTTCACTTATAGACCTGATAATTGTATCTGACCCTTTGATTGCTAGTACTGTTGGCGTTCGTGATATAAGTATTTCTGATCATGAACTGATTTACTGTAATTTAACTATAACCCCCGCTGTAAAGCAAACCAGATCTATTACATACCGTGACTTTAAAAATATTAATTATGAACTTTTTGAGCAGCATCTGCACTATTTATCATTGGACGATATACTCTATGTATCGGACATTAATTCTAAGGTTGACATCTTCACTTCTAGGTGTCTGGAATTGTTTAATATACACGCACCCTTCAAAACTGCCTTCATTCGTAGACCGCGACCTCCGTGGCTCACGGATGCTATACAATTGATGATCTCACTAAAACACAAAGCAAAATCTAAATTTGTTAAGAGTAAAGCGCTATGTGATTGGAACTATTACAAGGATCTCAGAAGCTACGTCAAGAAAGCAATTGATAGAGAGAAAAAAGCCTACTACGCTTTCTTGTGTAAATCTAGAAACCCGAAAAATATCTGGAGGGGACTACGATTGCTTAATGTTCCCAACAGGAAGGCTGTCGATTTACCACTACACTTGCAGGACACTAATTACGTTAACCATCATTTTATCAATTCAATCCCGAGCTCTTCTATCACGAGCTGAAAACTATTACAATATTATCGTGATCACACTTTAAATAATATCGGTGCCTGCTTTCATTTCCAGCTTGTGAGCGAGGAGGAGATCAAGGCCATACTGTCCAGTATCTCTTCTTCATCTTGTGGTTGCGATGGGTTGACTATTACTATGTTACAACTGTCTTGTCCATTTATAATTAAATATATCGTGCATATAATCAACAGCTGCATTCTTGAGGGGATCTTTCCGGACGCATGGAAACAAGCACTTGTGGTGCCAATTCCAAAGTGCGCTAATCCTCAGTTAGCGTCCGATTTGAGGCCTATAAGTCTGCTGTCAGTTATGTCAAAAATACTTGAGAAAGTAATAAATAAACAATTAATTGAGCACGTGGATAGGTATGATATATTGCCGACTTATCAATCTGGATTTCGATCCGGACACAGTTGTGAGACAGCCTTGCTAAAGGTCACTGATGATCTGATGGCTGCGTCTGACAAGGGATATGCTTCCGTTTTGATCCTGTTGGATTTTACTAAGGCCTTTGACACAGTTGATCATGAGCTACTTTTATCTATTTTTCATTACATCGGTCTTTCAAATAATGCAATAAACTTGTTAAGCAGTTTTTTGTATGGCAGATCACAGGTGGTAAAGATAAATAATCAATTATCTACCAACTCTACCTTGATGTCTGGGGTGCCGCAGGGGTCTGTTTTGGGCCCACTGCTTTTCTCAGTGTATACTTGTACCCTATTGGAACAGGTAAAGCATTGTAAGGTTCACATGTATGCTGACGATACGCAACTATACTACTCTTTCCGTAAAGAATCCTATGTAGATGCTATGTATCGTGTTCAGCAGGATTTGGATGCAATTCTCCGTGCCTGTTCTCTACGCTCCTTGCATATTAACTCTAGGAAGTCTGCTGTTATGTTTTTTGGTAGTCTGCAGTGTCGAATGGAGCTAGCGCGTGATTTTAAGGTGTCAATCCATGGTGAGACCTTGCCTGTGGTAAGCCAAGCTAAAAGTCTTGGTATAATCATTGATCACAATTTTAGATATAGGCTACAAGTGTCTAAGTATATTCAGCGTGCATGCTGCAACTTAAAAATTTTATACCAACATAGGTCCTACTTACCTACAGATATTAAACTTACATTATGTAATGCGCTAGTATTATCCCATTTTAACTATTGTTCTACTGTGTACGGTCCATGCATAGATTTTAGCGATCGAAGTCGAATACAGAGAGTGCAGAATTCGTGTTTAAGATTTGCATATAATATCAGAAAGTTTGAACGTATTTCACACACTCTTTCTTATTGCAGATGGCTCAATATGCGTAATCGGACATTGCTACACGTGTCACGATTGTGTTATACAATTATTAAGCATAAGAGCCCCCCGTATCTCTATAATAAGATAGCGTTTCGTACGGATGTCCATCACATTAATATTCGATCACGTGGGTTAATTACGCCACCACTGCACAGGACCGCACTTTTCGAACGTTCATTTTCTTACGTGATCTATAAAATATATAACGCTATACCCAACTCATTTAAAGAAATGTCGCCCGGCATGTTTCAAAAATGTATGCGCCAGCTCATATATGATAGACAATTACTTGGAACTTGTTTTGTTTAATTTTGTATAAGTTTGTATGATTGCTGAATCTTCTATAATTTCATATGTAGGTATACGGTTTAATTGCTTAGTTGTAGAGATTGTGTTCATCGCAGAATATTAGTTAAGTTAGAATACGCAGATAATTTGATTACGTATATATACACTGTTTTATGCAAGGATATGTGGAAGAATGGTAAGAGTTTTTTACACTCTGACCAAACATATCCTTGTGAT